>PVIY010013603.1:0-58746 GCA_004026745.1 Myrmecophaga tridactyla
GTCCCTTGATGCTGAGTCTCAGCTCATTCCAGGATCTCTGTCCCACGTTGCCAGGAAGGTACACATCCCTGGGAGTCATGTCCCACGCAGAGAGGGGGAGGGTGGTGAGACTGCTCATCATGTTGGCTGGAGAGAGAGGCCACATCTGAGTAACAAAAGAGGCCCTCCTGGGGGTGACTCTTAGGCCTAAATTTTAAGTTGTCTTGAGAGTTTTAAGTGTTGACCCAGACTAGTGTAGGAAAGGGACTTATGCATCTTTCCACTCCCCATCCCCATACTACTACTACCCAGTGTATGTCTTTGAGACATATGGGGTTGAAGCTAATGTTCAGCTCTTGTTTCAAGGACTGTAGTAGCCTCACAGTGTCACGGTTTTTTCAGTAGAGACATTTGGATTTCACCTGACAAAATGAATGACAAAACTGAAAGTGAATGGTGATTTAAATATGACTTATGGAATGTCTTCACCCTGTAAATCCCAGGAAAGTTACTCTAGAAAGGAATCTCACAGGAGATTAGATTATATAGCTTAAAGGAGTCCATTGACAAAGAAGTGCTATTTGATTTACTAGATGTGAATGTCCTTAGGCCCAGGCCCCAGGTTGGGAGGGTGTCACAATATGCTAACTTCCTTGCATTCTGGGCAGAAGTCATAGTGCAGCACCCTGGAATGGGAAAAGGCATGTTCCTGGCAGCCCACGACAGTGAAGTGTTCTCTGTGCACTAATTAAACTGAGTATCCAGCAGAGGTACTGTTAGTCTCCATTTTATAGGTCAGGAAACAAAGGGGCATTTGAAAGGTCAAGTAAGGTGCCCACAGTCAGAGTGAGGTGGCAGTAAAACTGGATCCAAGATGCAAATTTTGTACCTTCTGTGGCCAGCATTTGACTCTACTTGAACTACTTGAACTCAGCGAAAATATTTCCTGCTTTACCCATAGCAAGAGTTCTTTGCAATACACTTTTCTGTGAATCCTGCCCTAACACTGTCAGTTCTGGGCTCACAGGCAAATCCCTTGCCTTTCCCAGTCTCCCTTCACACAGTTCCATAACCTTCCTGCAGGCTGCGTAGCTGGACTCCCCACTCAGCCAAGCACACCCACCAAGGTGGATCCATCATTCAACTCTGCTCTTAGCCTTGGCCATGCCAGCAACTTGTCTACTATGGATCAGAAACACAGTCCTACCTGGGAGTTCCCAAGCACTTTTCCCTTCTTGTTGCTTCTGCTGCCCCCGTGGTCTCTCTGTTCCTTCAAGTTCAGCAGCTTCTTCTTCCACTCCTTGCACCCTCTTCCTCATTTCCATTCTCTGCCTATAAATTTTTCTCTTCCTATACCATTAAGCCTCCTTCAGGAATTCTAGGACCCTGACACCTTTTCAGTAACTCCTAAAGGCTTTCCCTGCTCTATGATGTTGTCCTATTCTCATTGAGGGAACACAGTGACTTTTCCAGACACCATTTATCCACAAATTATTTGTATTCAAGTTTCTCATCATTTGAAATTTATATTTTTTAAGTAATATGGTAGGTAGAAGTCAAAGGTGGCTCCTCAAGATGTCATACCCCCTGTGGTAGTTTGAAGCAGATATGTACCCCAGAAAAGGCCATATTATTTATCTATTTATTTTTTGCATTGACAGGGTCCGGGAATCAAACCTGGGTCTCCAGAGTGGCAGACGAGAATTCTGCCACTGAACCACCATTGCACCGCCTGCCATATTCTTTTCATCTATTTTGGTGGATACAGACCTATTGTATGTGGGACCTTTTGATTAGGTTATATAAATTGAGATGTGACCCACCTCATTCAAGGTGCGTCTTAATCCCCTTACAGGAGTCCTATATAAGAGGATAAAACACATTCAGAAACTAAGAAAGAGAAGCTCACAGAAAAAGCCCCAGAGAAGCTGCAAGGAAGTCACTGAAACCAGAAGCTGAAAGCAGTGAAACTCAGGAGAGAAGGATGAGCAGACGTCACCATGTGCCTTGCTATCTGACAGAGGAGCCCATGCCATATGTCCTGTTGATGACTTAATTTGGACGTTTCCGCAGCCTAAGAACCGTAAATTTTAAGTTAATAAATCCCCATTGTAGGCAGGTGCAACAGTGGCTCAGTGGCAGAATTCTCACCTGCCATGCCAGAGACCTGGGTTCGATCCCCAGAGCCTGCCCATGAAAAAAAAAAAAAAGCCCATTGTAAAAACCAACCCATTTCTAGTATATTGTATTTCATCAGCTTTAGCAAACCAAAATACTCCCCTTGTGAACACACCCTGTAAATATGGTAGAATTTACTTCTGTAATTAGCTTATGTTATATGGGCCAACTGATCTTAAGAACAGGAGATTATCTGTGTGGGCCTGACCTAATCATATGAACCCTTTAAAAGCAGAGTGTTTTCTGGTTGGTCAAAGAAAAAGAAGTCAGAGAGACACCGTGTGGCTGGCATGGAAGTAAGCATTTATCCATGTCGCAAATTGCTGAAGGAGAAGGATGGCCTCTAGTAGCTGAGAGTGGTTCCTGGCTGATGGCTAGTAGGAAAACAGGAACCTCAGTCCTACAACCAGAAGAAACTGACCTAAATTCTGTCAACAACAAGAATGAGCTTTAAAGAGGATTTTCCTCCAGAACCGCCAGACAAGAACTCAGTCGAAACAAACATCTTGATTTCAGTTTTGTGATCCAAAGAACCCAGTCATACCAGGTAAAACATCTGATTTATAGAACTATAAGCTAATAAGTGAGTGTGGTTTTAAGCTGTTAACTTGGTGGTAATTTGTTACACGGCAATAGAAAACAAATACAAGCAAAAATATGATGTTGTCAGAGTTGTGGGTTTTTTCCTGTTTATGCTGGTACCAGTGTTAGATGAGGGGCCACAGCCACACTTGTTCATATAGTCTGCCTTAGCTTGCATACTCCTAGTAGAAGGGCCTGGCCAACTTGTGATTCATCTGAATACATTTCAGCAGTAAGTGGGATTGCTTGGTTTGCAGCAGTATGCTGCTGGCTCTAAGATAAAGATAAACTAGAGACCATTCTGCCCTCATGGGCTTCTAGTCTGGTAATTAGACCAGCACATAAGTGAGTCTAATAGAAGGGGAGAAGACATGGAGCAGAATGTCTAGTAAAGCTCAAGAGAAGGAAATTATATCCAATGAGGGAATCAGAAACTTGATGGAGGATATGACATTTGACATTGACCTGTAGGCTGAGTAGGATTTTACTTCAGAAATGGAGGTAGGAAATAAGAATGTGTTCAGAGAAACAGTGTGCTACTCAGCTGTACAATGTATGGGACATTTGACACATAAGGTCCAGTAGAAGTGAGGATGGAAACAGTATTCTGGGGCCACAGTGTAAAGGCTCTTGAATTCTAGGGAGTAGTGTGTTGGAATTATTGGCAAGGACTGGGTGGCCATGGAAAGTTTGGAGGGTGGGCCAGGATAGAATCAAGGTGAACTAAGCATGTAGGATGAATTAGAATGTAGGATGAATGGTCTCCCCAGACAGGGTGGGGAGACCATTTGCATACCATGAGAATAGAAAGAGCAAAAAATAATCAGAACTCTCATGCATTTCTGGAGGGAATGTAAAATGGTGTAGCTGCTGTGGAAAAAATGTTTGGTGGTTCCTTAAAAAATTAAACATAGAACTCTACTACATGACCCAGCAATTCTACTTCTGAGTATATACCTGAAAGAATTGAAAGCAGGGACTCGGAACAGATGCTTGTATTCCAATGTTCACAACAGCCTTATTCACAATAGCCAAAGGTGGAAGCAACTCAAATGTCTATCAACAGATGAATGGATAAACAAAATGTGGTTTATCCATTCAATGGAATATTATTCAGTCATAGAAAGGAATGAAGTTCTGATACATGCGACAACATGGGAGAACCTTGAAAATGCTGTACTAAGTGAATGCTAAGTGACCGAACACAAAAGAGCAAATATTGTATGATTCTACTTATATGAAATGTCTAGAATAGACAAATTCATAGAGACAGATTAGGAGTTACCAGGGGTTTTGGGTGTGATGAGAGGTATTACAAATTGGTGTGGAGTGTATGTTGGGGTACTGAAAAAGTTTTGGGACTAAATTGTGGTGATGGTTGCATAGCACTGTTAATGTAATTAAATCACTGAATTGTATGATATATATTTTAGTGATTAAAAAATTAAATAATAAAATGTGCCTTATTCCATAAATACTAAATAAATAATCAGAGCCTGAATCATGGCTCTGACAGAGTACACAGAAAGAAGGAGATGAAATGTCACAGTGGAGTGGAAAACCTCTACTGACTCAGCAAAGGAATGAACAGAGTATCCAGCACAGCTCTATCTGTGAGAACATCCTTCTTCCATTCATTCAAATGTATGTTAGTTAATATTTGCTGCATATCTCCTTGTAGTGGGTTAAATCAGGTCCCCTCAAAAGATCTGTGAATTCCTTACCTGTGAATGTGACCTTATTTGGAAATAGGGTCTTTACAGATGTCATGAAGTTAAGATGAGATCAAACTTGTTTAGGTGGGCTCTAAATCCAATGATTGTTGCCCTTTTATAAAATACGAAAGAGAAGAGAAGAAGACTGTGTGAAGACAGAGGCAGAGATTGGAGTGATGTTGCCACAGGCCGAGGCATGCAGTGGATGCCAACAGCCACCAGGAGCCAGACGAGGCAAGGAAGGATTCTTCCCTAGAGGCTTCAGAGCCCTGCTGAAGAAGTCCTTGACTTAGGACTTCTGACCTCCAGAACTGTGAGAGAATAAATTTCTGTTGTTTTATGCCACCCAGTTTGTGACACTTGTTACAGCAGCCCCAGCAAAGACATTTCTATAGCCAATGATCTGTACCAGGTGCTGCCTAGAATGTAAAGGTCACTAATTTGAGGCAATAAAAATGACTCTAACACTATGCAATAAATGGTCAATTCTAGAAGAAAGGCCTGGTTATAGAATTAAAGACTCAGGAGGGAGAATGCACCTAACTGCAGTCACAGGCTCTTCAGGAAAGAATGGCACTGAGTCATTGTTTTTCTTATAGGTGACAAATTGAAAAGAAGTCTGGGCATTTCTCCTCTAAACTACCAATGAAATATCATCTCAGTATATATATACACACGTATATGTGTGCACATATCCCACCCCATCCACACACATACATACAGCTTCTGCTGCCCTGAGTTTGTATGACTTTCAGCACAGGGAGAAACAGTTATTCCTGCTAATGCTTGATTTGGTTGTTCTTGAAGACACCTTGGTTGCCATAAAAAAATCCTTTGGGCTTCTCCTTTGACACTGGCTTGCCCCTTCCTCCGTGACTGACTCCCCAAGCTATGAATTGCTACTTCCTAATCATGATTTTATAGGGTAAGAGACATACAACATAGTCTTTGTTAAAGCACCACCCAGCCCAGTCAAGGCCAGACCAGGCCAACAAGGCAGTTCCTCCTTCCTCCTTGGTTCTGGGTAAGCACACATCTTCCACCCTTACTTTAAAGGCAGACAATTTGTTTTTATCATTTGCCAACACAGCTGAGGATGATTATTAATTAATTAAAAACACTGACTTTTAACTTCCCACGCTCTCTCCAGAGATGCTCCAGTGACAGCTTGCATCTGGACTTCAGAGCTGTTTAGATAGAAGTGGGCACCATGCAGCAAAAGCTTGTTTCTTTCTGGTTTATTCTTTTTAAAACACAACCCTCACTTAATCCCATTTAACCAGTAAACTTGGTTTTAAGGTGGTCTCATTTTGTGGGGTTTCTGTTGGTCTTTTTATGCAGCTTCCTTTGAAACTAGGAATGCTGTGTCAGGATTTCATAAAAAGGAAAATAAGTTCAGAGCACATATTCTGTTCATGAAAAGCTCAAACCAAAGCAAACCAGCAGTATGTTTCCACAAATAATGAAACACCTATGTATTACCCTGCTTGCAATATGATGTTTTGGTATTAGCAGCTGAATTCAGGTCTTGGCAATGAATACTTAACATGTTGTTTCTGAACCCAGGTTGGAAAGGTTACATTCAAAATATCAAAACAAAGGATTATCTGCTTCAGTTGACTGAGGAATTCTTTTTTCCTCTCTCTGAGGTGGCACTGCTGGGCAGCCATTTTCTCTCTGCAGTTCATCTTTGTGGCTCTAAGGTGGTTTGCAATGAAAAAACAGGGGGAGGCAGAAGATAGCTTGTATCAAATTACACATCAAAGCCCAATGACTACTATCCAAAGGCTGCCACTAAGAGATGAGGTTCAGCATTTTATCAAAGGGCAGGAGTTTAGAATCAAAACCTGATGACTTTGAGGGTCTGCTTATACTGGTAAGACTTTAAGCAAAATCGAATGTAGGAGGAAAGCTTGCTTCATTTCCATGTAGTGAAGGCCACAACTTCAGAATCTCAAATACCTGGATGAGTGATATGGTATTGTAAATGTAGCCAATCTGAACCTTGGATAAGGCTTTTGTGAAATGTGGAGTAACACAGCAGGGCATTATTAGCTTTGGCTTTCCGTGTTTTTCTTACCCACCTTTCAATAATATGTGTTTCCAAAGCTCTCCACCTTCTTGAAGTCGTTCATGGAAGCTGTTCTGGTAGTGCTCAAACCACCCAGGCTTTTGTTTCTTCGCTTTGCTCTCCAGCCACCTGTCTTTTTTTCCCTTGTCATTGATCATTAGCATCTCCACTGGAGGTGTGTAAGGGAAATAAAAGGAGATAAAAACTCCCCTTGTCACAGTCCATTTGCTTCTTGTCAACAGCTCTGGTAAAGACAGAAGAGGAAGCTATTGGTCAAGATAAAGAGTGTAGATAAGGTTTGGGGATTATCTGTAAAATTCATTTATTCAGGGTTACCTTCCCAGTCACCTGAGGATAATGGAAGGTTATCTTTATCATGCTCCCCCCACCCCCCAAGCCAAAAGCAAAATTCTTGAGTCACTTCTAAGTGCTGGTCAGAATAACTTGGTGAGATAAAATTAGTGAGGCTACTTTGCATCTTGGTGATATAAAACTAGTATAGCAGCTGAAAACAGCTAAATATCCACACCACTTTTAACTCCTAGACAAACTACCTCTGGAAATGAAGAATCTCTTTCCTTAGGGAAAGAATTCAACTCATTTTGGGGTTAATAGGTGTTCCTTGGTAGCTTTGCCCGTTCTTCTGAATGAAAGGGAAGAAAGTGAATTGAATAGATAAATTCGGGTCTTTAATTACAAGTAATAGAAACCAGCTGAAACTTAATTTAAGCTAAACAGGTCAATTTATTACAGAGAACCAGCAGGGACGCTCATGGGACCCAAGTGCCAGGCCTCAGCAAAGGTCTGGAACTGAGAACAGGGAAGGTATTTAGAACTCTTGCCCTTTTTAAAATTCTCTTCATCCTCTAACTCCTTTTCAGTCCTCTCTTATTCCAGAGCCCTCCCTCTTATCCACCCCTTCCTCCTCCAGACACAGAGCAAGGGAAAAAACAGCTGACCCACAGCTCCCAAATTTCCACAAAGAAAAGACACAACTTTCTTTCAGTACTAATTTAAAATTCTCAGGAGAGAGCACCTGATTGGCCCAATTTGAAGCAAGTATCCATCTCGGGACCAGTCAGCTCTGATGGGAGGGTAAGTCATTAGTATAAATTGGCTGCTGGGTCTCAAAGAGAGAGTTCTCAGAAAAAAATGTGGGTGGAGTAGGACTGATCCAATGTTTATTAATCCAACAAAAGACGAAACATGGTTCCTCTCCAGCTGTTGCTCACAATCTGGAGATAAAACCTACACATTTAAGAAGACAGAATCATTTAATGCCAATTGTTATGAGGCTAAAACTCTGATTAGAATGAAAACTCTTAGGAAATAACTGAAATGCCTAATCTTTTTTTAATGCAATTTTATTGCGATTTATATTTACATATCATATAATCATCCAAAGGGTACAATCAGGGGTTCACAGTATCATCAAATAACTCTGCATTCATCATCATGATCAATTTTTGAACATTTTCATTGCTCCAAAAAGAAGAATAAAAGTAAAAATAAAAGTAGAAAAGAACACCCAAAACATCCCATAACCCCCTATTATTTATTTATTGACTTTTTTTTTCTTACTCATCTGTCCATACTCTGGATAAAGAGTGTCAGTCGTATGTTTTCACAATTACAAGGTCACACCTTGAAAGCTTTATAGTCATTCAGTTATCTTCAAGAAGCAAGGCTATTGGATTACATTTCAGCAGTTTCAGGCATTTCCCTCTAGCTACACCAATACACCCAGAAAACTGAAAAGGGGTATCGATATACTATATAAAAATAACCTTGAGAATGACCTCTCAGCTCTATTTGAAATCTCTCTGATTAAATAAAGCCACTGAAACATTATTTTGTTTCATTTCTCTTCCCCCATTTGGTTAAGAAGTCTTTCTCAATCCCATGATGCTAGGCCTAGGTTCGTCCCCAGGAGTCATGTCCCACATTTTTTTTTAATATCCTGGGATTCATGTCCCATATAGGGGGAGGGGGCAGTGAGTTCACCTCTGGCATTGGCTTAAAGAGAGAGGCCACAACTGAGCAACAAAGGATGTTCTCTGGGGGTGACTCTTAGGCATAATTAAAAGTAGTTTCTCCCTTGCAGGAATTAGCTTCATAGGAGTGAGCCCAAGATCAAGGGCTCAGTCTATTGAATTGGTTGTCCCCACTGCTTGTGAGAATATCAGGAATTCCCCAAATGGGGAAGGTTAATATTTCCTCCTTTGTCCACAGTCTCCCATAGGGACTTTGCAAATACTTTTCTATTCTCTGCCCAGATTACTCTGGAAAATATTGGGACATTACACTAACCTGTACAAATGAACAAGATCTCATGCCCTATTCAAGATTCCATGCAATTATGGTGTTCAAGTAAACGGACCATACAGGTTAAATTAGATAATGTGCCACCCAAAATATAAATTTTGCACCGAATAAACATCTCTCCCTTTAGTCTTTGAAATTTGAAAATATGGGCCATATTATCCTTTACCCTGTATTCTGATTTACCTTAGTTCTATTCAGATCAGCTTCATTAATATCTCTGGATGAAGTCTGATCACTTTTTCAGCTTTTTAAACAGTTGCTGAATGTGTAATGCTGACTTTCCTAGCTTCAGTGTCTAACTCTGAATCACAGATGTCACATAAATAACCGAAGTTTCAGGGAACAATCAGGTTGTATACAAATATCACAGGATCTCAGAATTTACAAATATCAGTTACAACTCCTAAATATATGTGACTGCTATAAAAGCTTATGTTCTAGGACCCTTTACAATAGGCCCCAACCTGATAACCCATAGTCTCGACTTCACTTCTCTGAGTTTCCAAATTATAGTTAATCCATGTGAGTGAGGCATGATAATATTTGTCTTTTTGTTTCTGACATTTTATTCAACATACTGTCCTCAAGATTCATTCACCTAGTTGCATGCCTCACAACTTCATTCCTTCTTGCGTGTCTCTCAGTAGTCCATTGTATATAAAGACCACAGATCCCCTTCCATTTCTCAGTCGTTGCACACTTAAGCCACCCCCATCCATTGCCAATCGCTAAACACTGCCGCCATAAACACCAGTAAGCAAATATCCATTTGTGTCCCCCCTCTCAGTTCTTCAGGTATTTACCTAGCAATAAGATTGCAAGATCATATGGCAACCCTACCTTAGCCTTCTGTGGAACCACCACACTGCCCTCCAGAGGGGCTGCACCTCTCAGCTTCCCTACCAGCAGTGAATGGGTACATCTCTTTCTCCACATTTTCCCCAGCATTGCTTCTCTCTGTTCATTTTTAAACAATTTTATTCACACATCATATAGTCCGACCTAAGTAAATAGACGTACCTTTACCATAATCTATATGAAGACATTTTCTTTCCTTTCACATAGAATCCATACCCCTCCCCCCTGCCTCCTGCTTATTGACATTTAGTTTTGGCATAATGCCTTTGTTACATTAATTAGAAACATATTTCAGTGTTAGTTTTGACTATAGAACCTGGCTTGCATTAATTGTACCTTTTCCTGTGTACCATCCATTTTCAACCCCTTGGAATGCTGACATTAATTTGTTCTCCCTCATGCAAACACGTTTTTATATTTGTACATCTAATCACCATCCTTGCCCACTCTAGGACTTCCTAAGTTGTAGCATTTCAGTCTTTGTCCTCTATCTTTCCTTCTGGTTTCATATGTGCCCCAGCCCTTCTATTTCAACCATACACACATTCAGCTTCATTCATTGTACTTACATTATTGTGCTACCATCTGGTAGTATTGTGCTATCCATTTCTTAATTTTTACAATCAGTTCTGTTGTATAATCTGTATTCTTTCCACACCAAATGCCCAATCTCAACCCTCTTTTCTATCTCCTGATAACCTGTGTTCTTAAGTTTAACTCTCAAAGTTCACTCATATAATATTAGTTCATATTAGTCAGATCATACAGTATTTGTCCTTTTGTTTCGGGATAATTTCACTCAGCATCATGTCTTCAAGATTTATCCATGTTGTTATGTGCTTTATGACTTTATTCTTTTTACAGCTGTGTAATATTCCATTGTGTGTATATGTGTGTGTGTATATATATATATGTATATATATGTATGTATACCACAGCTTGTCCATTGATGGACATTTGGGCTGTTTCCATCTCTTGGCAATTGTAAATAATGCTGCTATGAACATTGGTGTGCAAATGTCTGTGTCCTTGCCTTCAGTTCCTCTGAATATATACCTAGTAATGGGATTGCTGGATCATATTACAGTTGTATACTTAGCTTCCTGAGGAACTGCCAAACTGCCTTCCAGAATAATTGTACCATTTTACTTTCCCACCAACAGTGGATATGTGTGCCTCTTTCTCCACATCCTCTCCAGCACTTGTTGTTTTCTGTTTTTTTTTTATAATGGCCATTCTAATGGATGAGATGATATCTAATTTAGTTTTGATTTGCATTTCCCTAGTAGCCAGTCAAGTTGAGCATCTTTTCATGTGCCTTTTAGCCATTTGTCTTTCTTAGTCTGAAAAGTGTCTGTTCATATCTTTTATCCATTTTTAAATTGGGTTATTTGTCTTTGTTGTTGAGTTGAAGAATCTCTATATATTCTGAATACTAAATCTTTATCTGATATGTTGTCTCCAAATATTGTCTCCTATTGTGTGGATTACCTTTTTACTTCCCTCACAAAGTTCTTTGATGCACAAACGTGTTTAATTTTGAGGAAATCTCATTTATCTATTTATTTTTTCAATGTTCATCCTTTGGGTGTAAGGGCAAATACTTTTTAATCTTCTGCCCAGATTACTCTGTGATGTATCAGGGCATCACATTAGCCTTTTCAAGCCAACAAGCTTCAAATAAGCTCACTATACAAGTTAAAGTAGATCGTGTGCTATTGAAAATATAAAATTTGAACCAATCATCTCTTTCTTTGGTCTCATACTGAAATTTAAGTTTTAAATTACGTCAATATCATCCTTTACCCTTTAATCTGATTTACCTTAGTCCTACCAGATCAGCTTCATTCATGTCTCTAATTAATGTCTGATCATTTTTTCAGTGTTTTTACAGTTGCAGTAGACTTTCATAGCTGCAAAACTCTAGTTCTGAGTCTCAGGTGTGATACAAATACCCAAAGTTCCAGGAAACAACCAGGTTATACACAAAGAGCTATGATTCCAGAATAGATGTGACTGCTGTAAGAGCTTACAATCTAGGAATCTTTACTAGACTTTCACCTGATAACCTATGCTCTTGAATTCAATTCTTGGAGTTTGCACATTATAGTTAGTCCATATTATTGATGTGTTAAAATATTTGTCTTTCTGTTTCTGGCTTATCTCACTCAACCTACTGTCCTCAAGGTTCATTCACCTAGTTGCATGCCTCACAACTTCATTCCTTCTTGCAGCTACTCAGTAGTCCATTGTAGGTATACACCACAGTTCGACCTCCCATTCCTCTGTCAATGTACCCTTAGGCCACCTGCATCCATTGCATAACTAAATACTGCTGCCATAAACACCAGTTTGTAAGTGTCTATTTGTGTCCCTATCTCAGTTCTTCCAAGTATACACCTAACTACAGGGTTGCAAGATCATATGGTAACCCCACCCTTAACCTCCTGTGAAGCCACCAAACTGCCCTCCTGCTACCACACTGCCCTCCAGAGGGGCGGCACAACTCTACTTTCCTACCAACAGCGAATAGGTACATCTTTCTCTGCACATTTTCTCTAGCACTTGTATCTGTCAGTTCATTTTTAAATCATACAATCCCACCTAAGTAAAAAATCATTGATTCTTGGTATAATCACATAGCTATACCTTTACCACCACAATCTATATGAGTACATGTTCATTTCTTCCACAGAGAATCTCATACCCTTCCCACATCCTCCACTAATTGACGTTTAGCTTTGGCATATTGTGAAATGGCTGATCTTCAGTAAAATAAATACATTTAGGATGTATATAAAATGAAACCCACAGTACAGCTGTGAAAATGAAGTTGAATTATAGCTACACATTTCAGTGTGTATGAGTCTCAAAACGTAACAGTGCATGAAGAAAGAGTCACAGAAAAGTACATACCAGATGATTTTACTTATATAAGGTTTAGAAACATGAAAAATTAGACAATATATTAGTCAGGGTTATATAATTATCTGATAAAACTATAAAGAAAAGCAAGAGAATGATAGACAATATTCAGGATTGTGATTATCTGTGTGTGTTAGGGGAGATGTAATCAGAGAGGTAAAAATAGCTTCACAATTGTGAATAATGCTGTATTTCTTAAGCTGTTTGTGGACCTGTGGCATTATTTTTATAAGTACTTCATCTTTACTTATGTACTCTTTGTTTATATGTAAACATATATTTTGTAATTTTCAGAAAATATAAATGACTGTCATTAAGCAAGAATTCTGTATAATGAAACCATTTCCTTGTTTTGAGTTATGATCAACAGCACTGTACACGCCTGGTCAGGGGACAAGGGGGATTTTGTCAAAGGCTTCTCTGGTTTCTGTTCATGTGACAATAGTCCTAACAAGGATGTCTGGGGTGGTCGTCAGGAGAATGAGGTGAAAGCCATGTTTTTCTCAGGTCTTTTGGCCTAATGTCAAACTACATTGATTATTTATCTCTATTCTCATCTTAACTATCCCAACCATCTGCACCAGAGAAAGCTAACTGCTGAGCATTTCCATCAGAGCACAATTACAGAGTACCCTGAAGTACACAGACCTAGATGGAGAAAAATGGTACTGTGGGGTAGGTAGATGAGGACCATTTCCATATCCCCTCCTTAGATTTCTGCCTAAATTATCTTTTCCAATTGTCTGCAGATTAGCTGAACATTAATTTATTTCCAGTCTAGTCATGCAGTCTGGAAATGTCATTTCCAGCACTCTTGTCAATGGAACAAAGTGAGAATGTATTCATACCTCGTGGAGTTTGCTTGTGTTGGATCTTGGTTGGTCTGGAAGTGAGTACATGGGTACAAGGCTAAGGAAGCCTCAAATGTTCTTCCTGCCTGGAGAGTAGATATGGGCCAGAGTTGTGGGGTAAGAGACCTGGAAGGTGTTAGGACTACAGAACCTAATTCTTGGATATTGCAGGCAACTGAAATTCTGGTTTCCAAATGTTGTGATTGACGTTTGGTTGTCTTTCAGTGTTTCAGAAGAAGAGAAGGAGAAGGAGGAGTATGTTTTGCTCAAGTCCATCTTCTGTTTCCTTTGAATTTGTTGAGACTAAATGTTTGCTGCTGACATGGAGAATGCCGTATTTTTATTTAAACAGGCTAATATCATCCATGGATCCAGAGAATGGGTAGGAGGAAAGTGTAATGACTGGATAAGTTGATAGTTTGGGTTGTATGTCACAGTATACACTGGGAACTGACCTAAGCCATGAAGAGAACCCTAATGGGAGCCACAGGCATGAAACAGCCAGGCTTTAGGCAGGAACCTGGACCACAGTATGACTTTTAAGGGCCCCAGACACGATTGCCTTCGGAGGTCCCTTCTGGCATAATGATATAAGTATAAAACCATTCTTGATATAACTTTAAATATTTAAACATTTTTTTCGGTTTTAGATAGGTTTAGCTGATCTTTATGGACCCTAAATATTTTATTTTTTCTGTTGTGAGAGAAAAATGAAAATATTTCCATAGGCCCCTACAAGCACTGTCATCCTTAGATACTATGCCCATTCTGCATAATGACATCAGCCCTTGAAGGGGCTCATACATGCCATCTTATATCTCTATTTCTGTGTCATAGAGGTAGAACTGTTGCTGCTGTTTGCAATAGCTTTAAGTATAAGCAAGTTTTTAATATTGAGCTGTTGAACTAAAATCCGCTTATTTGTGATATTCACCAACTGCTCCTACTTTTGCCCAAATGAAAAAACACAGAACACATTTTAAGTCCTTTAAAGATTTGAAAACAGCTACTGCGCGTCATCACTACCTCTTCACTCAGTCTCTCTGCTCCAGATTAAGTGCCCCGTGATCTTGCATGACCTGATTTGTACACCCCTCATCCTGCTGATTGCTCTCCTCCAGACAAGTACCAGTGTCCCCTTGGAAGTGCTCTGAACTGACCACAGCCATTTCCTCTGCTGCAACAACAGCAAGGACATTGGTCCTTCTGCCAATGTCAGTTTTTAGTAGACAAATCAAACTGTTGGCATAAACTAACCTTATGCTCAAACGCCATAGATTTTTCCCCCTGCCAAGCTGAAGTTAAACCAATCTCTGTCAGTCACTACTGGAGCCATTGACTTTTTCAGTGTGGAGACATATTCGCTTTGACCTAGCTCATCACAGTCATGTAAAGATCTCCTGAATCCTTATTCCATCATCCAGACAGAGGTTGTCCTTTCCATACTTGATGATCCACAGATTTAGCAAACATGCTTTCTTTGTCTTCATCATGGAACAGCAATGACCAAAAATTCTATTTTCATATTTGCAATGACAGGCAATTTCCTGTCATTGAACTTTGATTGCAGACCCTTACATAGTTGAAGCTGAGAAATTGCCATTTTGGATTTGTGAGTGATTTTTTTTTTTTTTTTTTTTTTTTTTTTTTTTTTTTTTTTTTTTTTTTTTTTTTTTTTTTTTTTTTTTTTTTTTTTTGCATTTTAAGAAAGAAGGACATTAGCCCTTACAATTAATGTGTCATTTTGTTCTGGAAGTAATCCCTTTGATAAGGGTCTGTTTTTGTTATTTTTAAGTCCCCAAGTACAAGACTAGCTGTTTTGTGACATCTTTCTAGGAGAAATGATTTGTTCTGGCCACATGGTGGTGGACCAGGGTTTTGGTGAGGGGGAGCTAGGAAAAGATAATGGTGATAAGGAGAGCCAGTGGCTTGTGGGAGAGCGGATATCTACTTGGAGTTTCCTTTTCTGCTCTTTAATTCCCTTATGTTATGCTGGAGGCCCTCAGTAAATGCTATTAAACTGTTGCCTATATCTGGGGAACCACTAGGGGCCTGAGAGGACACAGAGTGGCAAGAACGTGGAGATGGATGATGAGGCAGCTGGTGCTGACCAGGATGGGCAGGATGCCCACCAAGTGGTCTGGAGTGAGAAACAATAAGAAACAACCAGAAGAGATTAGGAGAACATGGACACATTCCCCAGGGAGTTCCAGAAAGGTGAGGAGGGAAATAGGAGAATAGTTGGACATTTTGACATGGGTTACTCAGGAAAGGGTGACCTGGGGGGGCTGTGAACATGAAATGTCCAGATTATGTGAGGCATTGCTAATAGTGAACAGGTAGGGACAGAGAAACTCAATCATAATAGGAGTCTTTCAGATTCTATCAATTTACCAAGGAACATGCTTTGGCTGTAGATGCATATCTGAGTTTTTTAACCAGCCAGACATTCCTCTAGCCTTTTTGTTATTCTCCTGCCCACTTGTATGTAATTGTTTTTATTTTTTTTCCTTTTAATAATAAAAGTAAACTGTGCTCCTTATGAAAATCCAAGTGTATTTGAAGACAAAAAATAAATAAACAATGGTGGGGGTATAAGGGAGATGGGATATTTTGTATGTTCCTTTTACTTTTATTTGTATTTTCTTTTAAAAATGTACAAAATTCTTATTTGGAACAATAGAAATGTTTTGGTAATGAATGGTGATGATGGTAGCATGACATTGTGAACGTAATCAATAGCACTGAAATATACACCTGCATGTGACTAAAAGGGGAAATGTTATATTGTATATATGGTAATAAGATTAAATTTTTTTTTAAATCTATGAAACTGCACTATACAAATAGTGAACCCTAAGTTAAACCATGGACTATAGTTAATAGTACAATTATAAGAATGTGCTTTCACCAATTGTAACAAATTACCACACCAATGCAAGATGTTAATAATAGGGTGGTATATGGGAATCCTTTATTTTATGCATGATTTCTCTGTAAACTCACAAATTCTCTAATAAAATTTTTTTTAAAAATTAGTGAACAAAGACAGCCAGCCCATGGTGTCCAGAAATTACCAATATCAGGAAAACCAATGACAAAAATACTTTTTCAGCTCTTTAACCATTTTAACCAATTTTTTTTTATCAATATCACCTATAGCCCCATAAAAGAAAGTAGTGGCTGTCTTATTCACATGATTCCTTCCAAAATAAAGTGCTTTATAGTAGAGTGATATCTTTAATTACTATTCTACTTAGTTGAGGCTTCTGCCCATCAGCAATAAAAGGCAAGTTTTCAGTTTTTCAAGTAAGGTGCTAGAAACCTACACTCTCATCACCATATCAGTATTAGAACAGCAAGCTGGGGCTGAACATGGAATCTGTGACCACCTAAGAGAGCAATTTAATACATGTTTGGGATTTGAACCTGTAGCCTTTACCTAACACCAGGCTCTAATCTGCTAGTCAATTGTCTATGTAAATTACCTGTAAGAGTACACACTAATTTTCTTTGGTTTGTTGTTTTGTTTTTGTCTATTTGTATTACTTTGGAATTTTTAAAAGTACTTTTTTACCTTCATTCATGTGGATTAAAACTTTTGTTCTCTTAAAAAAAAAGTATGTTGGAAAAAAATTATCAAATGTATTAAAATCAATATGTGCTAGACCTGTGTGGCATTTACAGATCTCTTTTGATGTTAAAGCTCAGTTCTATAGTTTGGTCATGAGGTTCATTACCATACATATCTTGAATAGCTAGAGACACTCAAAATAGTAAGAGAATCATGTTTGTTTTTAAGTTCCTAAAGGAGGTGTTGTGATTTAGGAATAGTATATGAGGTTCAAACTAGGGTTTTATGAGTGGGAATGGAAGTACAATTTAAAAGAGCATCTTGTTACTGTATATGATTGTCTCTTTTTTCCTGGCTGCTATGACAATACCACACAATGGGTTGGTTTAAACAATGGAAATTTATTGCCTCACAGTTTGGGGGCTAGAAGGCTATTTTCTCCTAGAGTCAGCAGTGTTCTGGTACTGGCTTACCGTAATCTTTGGGGTTTCTTGACTTACATCTCTTTATCATGTCACATGGGGATATCCACTCCTTTTTCTCTTCTTTGACTTCACAGTTCTCTTTATAAGGCCTCCAAAATTCCAGATTAAGGCCCATCCACATTCAATTGGACCACAAATCAACCAAAAATAAGATTTTCAAGAGGTCCTGTTTACTGGGGTTCTCACCCACAGGAATGTGGATAAGAATTCAGAACATGTTTAAATTGAGATACACAATTCTGTCTACCACAATGATAAAATGTTGACATTTCTATTTCTATATATATAAGGTACTGGACATCTGTTGCTTTCATTTGCCTAGTGTCCTTTCCTCTTCTTTTGCAAACAGTAGCATAATTTTTTTTGAGGGAACCACGCAGCCCCCTTACTTGACCACAGTGGCCCATGGGGGGCTACCTCATAACGTGGCTCCATAGGCAAGCATACAACCTAGGCTTAGACAAGAGTGCCGTATCCTTCTGTCACAGTGACGTCACAGGGGTGTGGGGTCCAGTGCAGCAGCCATAATCAATCTCATAACTTTTCCTGGTATCTCAGTATAGGACTCTCCATTTGCTGAGGTTTCTCCACTGGAAGATGTTGGCCTGAGTTCAGGTAGCCACCTTCACTGCCACACAGGAGTTCTAAGGACAACCCTATAGATGGAAACACTCAGATGTCCCAGTGACATCGTTTACTCACAGGGTTCCAGCTGTACCTGAAGCCACCCTGGAATTGTCTATTTAAGCCAGTTTGAATGGGGTTTGTGTCACTGATAACCAAAAGAAGCCAGAGTAACAACTGCACAAAAGTATTGTCTCCCTAGAAAAAACTAATTGACTTGATAGTTGTATTGTGTTTATTCATGTTGGAATTTATATTTTATGAGCTATTTGAGAGTATGAGTGAAATAGTTGAAGCAAGGCTCTTTTGAATCATTAGGCAGAGCCATTGTTGGGAATTTTTATATTGATATAGTTTTATAATACTCAAGCAGCAATTGTGTACACATGAGAAGGGAGGAGCCCCCTGTGGTGTCTAAGGCTTAGAGAAAACTGTCTTCAGTTCTCCAGTCAAGACAGAAAATTAATCCTGTCAGCTCCTTAGATCAAACTACAAAGCTGAAGGAGGCAAAGAAAGGAAGTAAAGCCCAGTGAATACATTTACATTTAAATTGCAGCTACTATTAGGAGTACAGTCTTTCCTGGCCTAGAGAGCCCTCAGTACTGCCAACTCATGTCTGCTTTAAAGGTTGCCCACCAACTGTTAATGATTGGTGTGGTCAAAACTGAAAGGCTACTGCCATATTTCACCTATGATTTTTTTTTTAACCTGGAGACTTGCCTTTTTTGTTGTGTGTGTGTGAGCGTGTGTGTGAGTGTATGCGTTATTGTTACATCTTTAGAGATAGACATGTGATCCAAGCCTCAGACTAGGCAACAGTGAAGCCTACAGTGTAATTTGAGGTAAGATATCGAGTCCCTGTGTGGCCTTGAAAAAGCCACTTAACCTCCTGGCCTCAGTTTCCCTGTCTGTAAAATGAGGCTCATAAACCAAACTTAGCTGCCTCACAGGGCTGTTATGTGCCTAATTATTGTTTATGGTGCATGGAAGTTGAGCTGTGTTAATTATTATTATCATTCTTGGGTCTTCCAGCCAAGTTTAAGCCAAGCCCTTGCCTTGCTTTGGTTCCTGAGATCTGACAAGACACAGCCCAAGGCCGTGAGGAGGGCCATAAATTAAAGGCTAATCAGCAGATTCTGCGTATCTCCCAGGATAAGGCAAATGGCCCCAAACAGCTTTGTCAGCCACGGCCCTTCGATTATGAGGTTCTGCAGCAGCCCAGAGACCCACAGGCTTTATTAGAACCTCATTCTAATACAGCAAGAGTTGCAAAGCTGCTGCCACACGACTGTCCCTCATCTCTTTGTGTACCTGCCATTTAATTTACTAAGAAGTCTGGAGATCAATAAAAGGAGCTCACCCTGTCATTAGACAAGGCCCTAAATTGCAAGTTACAGGTATTGAAGCTTCAGAAGTATTGTGACCATTCATGAAAGAAAGCTGACTAATCGCTTTCTTCTGGTCACTTATTTGGCTTATGACTTTGTTGTCCACTCTGTAAGTACAATAGTTATCAGATTTCCATGTAAAGAGAAGGCTGACAGTTGGTATGTCCTTTTAAAAGTGTTCTTTTAAAACACTTGTGGGTTCTGCCACTTCCCCTAGTCCAAATTGCTTGGTTATGTTTTTCCCTACTGTAATTTAAAGTTTTGGAGACAGGTGAAGGAAAGAAAGCTCACCTCACCTCCCCGTGCCATCTCTATCAGCATCAACATCAACACATTGTTGAGTATCAGAGACATTGTGTGTTTAACCTTTTGGGATGAGGTTAATCTCTATGTATCCAGTGCAAGTTGGATAGACAGTCCCAGCAGGTTTGTAACTTTGTTATGCACAGAACCCTATAGTTTAAAAAAACAAAACCAAAAATGTCTGAACATTTTGGAGAGCAGAGAAATCCATATTCTAACAGAGGTTTGAAATGACTGTCACAGGCAAGAATGCCACTGTTTCTTATGTCCACTAATATAAACAGGGGACAAAGCAGTCTGCTTTTAGAGAAATCCTGAACTCCTGAAAAGTACCATTCTTACCCACCCAGCAGGAAAGCCAGGTATCCAAAGGCAGACTGTGTTGTTGCCTGTGTGCTTGACATCTTTCTAAGGAATGTACCCACATCTTATTGCTCTGATTTGTAACTGTCTCCTTTTGAATTTCATCCTTAATGTTAATACCCAATCCCCTCCCTGCTCTTCACCCCACATAACCCAGCCCTCACTTTCCCTGAGCTATGCAGTCCTCTGGCAAATAGGCAGGTTGGCTTGGCTCTTCTGTCTGCTCAGCAAGCACAGCAGGTAGACGTCTGCGTGGTGGTGAGTGCTTGTTAACTAATTAATGATTGTAAAGCACTTTGAAAACATAAAGAACTAGATAAATGCCAAGTATTATTGTTATTAATTATGATGAGGAGGATGTTTAGTCATCCTTTGCCCTGCACTCAGTTCACTGCTACCACTGTGGTGGCAGGCCAACTTGTGAACTAGGATGAGAACTCTCCTCCTCTGTGCACGCACTGTTTCACACTGAGTCAGTGACCAAGGTGAAGGGCAGGGGCCAGGAAACCTCCTCCCTCATCTCCCACCTGCTCTCTAAGCACTGCCTGCTTTGCGGCTGTAATGTTAACATTTACCGAAAGCCAGAGTCTCTGAAACTGCCTCTCTATTTCCCATTCACCTGATCAGTAAGTTCACTGATGTTTATTTGAGTTCTTGATTATGGTGATTAGACTGTCCTTCTGGGAGGACAGGATGGAGCCCAAAGTAAATCCCCACTTTCCATTTAATGGATGAACTCATTTGTACAGATGATAATTATTTCATCTTATACATTTTTAGGGTTTTATTTTTCTTCTAAATGCTTCTATGTACATTTGCTTTTCTGATGCAGTAATTCTGTTGACTGGGCACACATTAATTTTTCCATTTTACAGATGGGAAACCTGAGGCTCAGGAAAGGTAAGGGCTTTGTGTAAGGCCCCAGGCATCTAGAATCTAATGACAATGCCAAACCTTCACCCCAACTCTCCTGAGCCCCAGGCTGAACAGTGTCCTCCCACCCATGAGGTGACTGCAGCAGACTCCAACACCTGACAGGATATGCAAGGAAATGTTAAAGAGGCTCTGTGAATATGCTGAAGCAAATCAAATGCTTTCAGGGGTGCCCCCGGTCTCTGCACAGTCATCTGATCCGTAGCTCCAGCCACTGATTAACATTAGAAATTCCCATGCCCTGCTTGAGTCTTGTGATCCTAGAATCTGATGTTTTATAGAACATTAGGGGCAGAAAGTCTGTTGAATCCACCTCTCTAACTCCCTGCTTTCACAGATGATGAAGCTGAGGTTCAGAGATGTCAAATTAGTCATCAACGATAAAGTCAGACAAAGGACACAGTATGATATGTATGCTTTTCCCCTTCTGCCACACAGCTCCTTCCTCAATAGCCATCCACAGCTCAGTATCCACTTCTCTAGTGCTGGGTGGTGAGATTTCAGGTAGTTTCAAGTCCTTGTACTTTACAACATTTCCCCAAATTTCTTCACTGAACATTTTTCAAAATTTCTTTGGAAATAAATTAGAGAAGTAATCAGAAAACAAATGATTGTTATGTATATATAAATATGAGAATGTATGCATGGGAGGGATACTGTACTTCCCTTCCCAAAACACATGACTCTTCCTTGTTTTTGTAGATGTTCTTTCAGCAGAGGCTCATTTGAGGCTCAGATATTGCTGACTGTCTTCTCCCACTTTAGTTCCTGGAAAAAGAGTTGTTTAAATGGACCTAAAACTCAGTTCTAGGTCTAAGCCCCAAAAGGGAGGGCTGTGATATCTGGAACTGTGGACGGCTGAATGGCCTGACCCTGAAGCAGAGGGCAAGGGCAGGCTCTCCCCTCGTGGGGCCACCCTGTGATGGGAAGATGTGCCACCTTGGAAACCATTTCAAAGGCTCTTCGGATGACCATGAAATCTAACTGCATCTCTACTAACACAACACAGCATGCTCTTCCCATCAAGATCCACAGCCAGTGCTGTGGTCTGAGGTGCTGAGGAGCTGTGGGACTTCTTTTTCTAAGTAGTGAGTTCTTATGTAGCCATGTTTCTAAAAATGACAGCTTCAAAATATATCAAAGTTCAAGCATGCATCAAAAATTCTGCCCTTGAAATCCATAGAGACAGAAAGTAGATTAGAGGGGAATGGAGAGTTACTATTCATGGGTCCAGAGTTTCTCTTTGGCATGATGAAGTTTTGAAAATGGGTGTTGGTGATGGAGACACAATATTGTGAATGTAATTATTACCACTGAATTATATTTTTGAATGTGGTTAAAATGTCAAATTTTGTGTTAAATATATTTTATCACAATAGAAAAAAAAAATTTTAAATGGTGCTCTTTCCTGAAATGGGGCAATAAAGTGGAGCCAGGCAGCCCTGGACAAAATCTCAGGTTCTTGCCCCTGCCAGTGCCCCATCCCCTTGAGCCACAGCTGCTGTTCCCCTCCAGTGGGACCACAGCCCTTTTCACAAGGGACCAGTAAGATGGGCATAGCTGGCAAGTTTGATTCTTTTCATTTGCATTTGAGCTGATGCTTTATCTTGCAAAGAGAAGTGTTTGGAGAAATAGCATTCAGGAGAAACACTGCTAACTAGGCTGCCCCAGCAACAGGCACCAGATCATGGGCCCATCTGCCAGGGATCAAGGAAGCCAAGAGAAATGGAAACTCCATTTGGAGCTTTCTGGCATGCCACAACGTATTCACATAGCGCAGTCATAAAATAGAAAAGTAGCTGTCCAAAGCTAGAATCATCACCCATACAGCCATCCCTCTCTTTCTTTCTGGGATAGCTAACATGGATTGGGCACTTACAGTGTGTCAGGCACTATTACATACCCTCCCTCATTTAATCTTCATATCAACCTAAGAGCTCAGTTTCACAGATGAAGAAATTAAGGCAGAGAGAAGTTAAGAGGCTCACCCAAGGACTCACAGCTAGGAGGTGGCAAAGTTGGGATGTGAACTGTGTCTTCCTGGCTCCAAAGCCCAGTCTCTTCACCGCTTTGGTATTTAGAGACCACAGTCTCATCAGAATCTCTGTAATAACCTCAGCCCTTTCAGTCTGAGTGTTGAAAGAAATGGAAAATATTCTCTAAACTATTGTAATTCTGAAAGAATTGCCCAAGGGTTGTTAGGAAGGTTGGGATGTGGGGGCCAGGGCTGCTTTTTGTGCATATTGAGTCACTTGATGGGGATTTCTTCCCTCTTAGTGCAGGAAGGAAGTGTTAAGAGGTGATTGGCTATAGAAAAGCAGGACCTGGCTGGGTGTGTGTCTGTGTGTCAGCCCCATGCTCAGATGAGAAAAAGCCAAACTTTCTCATCAGGTAGAGAGACTAGTTTGGAATTCCCTTAGTTGTCCATGATTTGAACACCTCCACCCAATGTTCCCTTGCACGAAAATCCACCCACTTACACTGCTTTAATCCATCTAATTTCACAAGCATAAAGACAGATTCTGGGAAAAAAGAATTTCAGAAACACTTGAAGAGGTTTTGTGTAGGCTCTTGGGTCTTTGCTTGGCTTGTTTCCTGGCTGTTCTTCCACCACCCAACTCCTGCCCAACTCTCACCCAATGACACATTTATCATGTACATTCAAGCAGCAGAAAATGTAACTTTAAATAATCCGTGTAAAGAATTTTGGACTCTGCCCTGAGTATTGCAGTCCAATTCCACATCTACCACAGCAATGTGATGACGTTCCTCTCCCCTGAAGAGTGACTTTGGAGAGGGTGTGGGTGATGTGCTACAGGCAGGGAAGCTGAGAGCAGAAAGCAAGAATCATGCTCATACTAATACCTACCTACAGAGAGCCATTTGTCTGAAGATCTCAAAGCACCTCATACAGAGTAATGAATCCCCACACCATCTCTGCTTGGTAGGTAAGTGTGATTTCCCCATTTTTATAAATTAGGACATAGGCGCATAGTAATATTAAATGCCTTTCTTCAGGCAGCATGTCCTTCGAAGAGCTGGGACTGAAACATGAGGCCTCTGAAGTGGTGAACAGCAAAGAAAGTGATGCCAGGCTTTATGAATAGAAGTCAGACCCTTGATATCTTGTCACCCTTTCCCCTGTCACACACAATCCCCAGTACACATTAAATGTGGCTATTTAGTGGGGTGTGTGTGTATGTGTATATATTAGAAGAGTCTCAAAGACTCAAGAAACCAAAGGGAGTTAGGAGAAAAAAAGAATGAAAAGCAGTAAACCTAGGAGGTGGTTAGAGGTTCTCTCTGACTTCCTGTAAGTATAATCCTACCAGCCACATGTGAGGGAAACCAAATGTCATGCAAAGCAGTGAAATTGTCACCCTTCTGAAGGTGGGACCCTGTAGGCAAAAGGTCAGAATAATACCTTCTCTAGCAATGCAGAAGTCTCAATACTATTTTTAGAAACTCCTAGAATTTGCCATATTGCCATGATATGAGAAGACCTAAAGTTTGTCTATGGAGTACAAGTGTCATGCTTTTTTTCTAACTTAGCTGATGGGCTTCTGAGAAGCTGTGTATAGAGAAGATAAGATGTTAGGAAAGTGAACCACACCTTGAATATACCTTCTAAGGGTTAAAGGACTTGGGTGGAGAATCAATGCAAAGCAGCCAGTCTTCGTCCCATCTGAGCCGCTTTTATGTTTAGCCTAGTGGTTAGGAGTGTGGGCTTTGATATCATGCACAAGTTCCAGCCCCACCTTCCACTGTGGCCTTGCTACCTGGGCAAGTGGCTGGATCTCTCTGTGCCTCCGGTTTCCTCATCTATTAATTAGGGCTGATCATGTCTCCCCTCATGGGCCTCTTGTAAGTGTTCCCAGAGATAATAGTAGTTCCTAGTAAGAATTAAGTGAATAGTAGCTGCTGTTATGTTCTTTAGTTTTACATATTGGTTTTTTCTTTAGTCATAGGATATCTCTTCTAGATGACTGGAAAGATGATTTCTTATTCAGATTCCTTAGAGTTCTAAAGAAGATCATACCTCCATAAGATCCAGGTCTATGAAACATGACTGATTTTACTCAGCCTGGAAGGCCCTTGTTCATCATTTCCCTTTGGTTTGAGCCCAGATCCAGATGTCAGCTAATGTGGTCTCCGGGCTGACCTTCCATTCACTGAGCCCACTCCTATGTTTTTTTTTTGTTTGTTTGTTTTATATGCTGTGTGGTGGGGATCACATTTCCTTCTTTTTCCATGTGAGTATCCCCTTATTACAGCACTATTTGTTGAATTTTTGTTTGGTTGGTTTTTCATTTGTCTGTTTGCTTGTTTGTTTTGTTTTTTGTTTTGGGAAGTGCATGAGCCAGGAATGGTTTTTAATCATCTTTCATCATTTCTCCTTTGGAAGTTCATGCATATTGGTAAAAAAAATATTGAGCATTGCATCTTACTTATAGATAACGTTCTGCAGGATTCTCCAAATATTATGTCATTCTGTGCAGGATGAATTTTATAACATTCTAAGTCCTTTAGATGCTATCATTTCTGCAGTCACATGACAACACAGAAAGTAAAAAACCATAATAGCCAAGACAAAAACAGCACAGGTACCTAGTATATTACCAGCATGTCTTTGGGAAACAGGAAACGCAGCAACATGTGATTTTATAAAACTTACTGAAGATATTGTCCAGAGAGAAGTCACCAGCAAGAGTACAGAGTGGCCTGTAATTAAACAGGTTGAAGCACAGGTGGGACCTGTGGCCTGTATGAGCTGAATCAGATGCAATACAGGGATCCAAATGCTTCAATCAGATTCCTCCTAAGGTCATACGAAGTCGGCTAATCTAAGTTTTATTGTGTACCTTTTATAGACCAGGCTGGACTCCATGTGGTGGTACCAAGAAAAATCAGGCCCAGTTTCTAGCCCCAAATCACAATCTGCTTGAGAAGACAAGATTCAGTCATCAAAGAAGTACCTGCTTTGTGAGAGAAGCATGGGACAAAACATTGAGCTCCTACTAGTGCCAGGCCCCAATCTAGGCTCTAGGGACACAATAGTGAATAAGAGGAAGTTCCTGCCTTGAGGGACTCAAATTCCTGTTGGGGAGACAAGCAACGAACATGAAAACAAATACATAAAAGGATCCCTTCTGACAGAGATGAAAACAAAATGGCAATGTGAAAAAGTGCTTGGCCTCTTTGGGGAGATAGCATTTGAGCACTGCATGATGGGAAGGAATCAGGCATAGCAATATCTGAGGGGAAATTTCCATTGGCAGAGGATCTATGTGTGGCAGATCAGGAGGAGATCAATCCAGAAAGAGAGAAAGATACGCGTAAGGAGGTAATCCTAAAGAGGGGTAGGAGAGATGAAGCAATGATGGACTTTATTACATAAAGTCCTTGACCTACATAAGTCAAGGATGCTGCCACTCTCCACCTCTGATCCTATGGCAGACATTGTTAATATAACCTAGCACTCTCTTCCACAGTGCACAGAGGCAGCCTTTCAAGCAAGCACTATCAAGCAACTAGAGTTTAAAGCATTTGAACAAGGCACTATCAAAATAAGAGCAGTGCTTTCAGAAAGATTAATCTAGATCATGATATGCAAGACAACTTGAAGGGAACTGAAATGAGTGTCCTTGAGGTCACTAGGCAATATTAATAATTACCAATATTTATTAAGCACCTACTATACACCAGCACGTTGTGACTTTATTCGTTTTCATCAGCTTATTCTACCCTTTGAGCAGATAATGAAACTGAGACTCAGAAAAAGTAAATAATTTTCCCAAATGGAGAAACCAAGATTTGAGCCTAAATCACTCAAATCCAAAACCTTTGCTCATTTCACTATAGAACATCAGTATTCTAAATGCAAAGTGATAGGAATATGGAATGGGGATGGATGGATATGAGAAACATAAAAGAACGATTTATGGGGATTAATGACTGATTGGATATCAGAAGTTAGGCAAGGGTAGGGTCAAAGATACAAACTGCAACAAAATAAAATATATTTTGGGTTATTCATAGAAAAAATCGTGAATGATATGCACCAAACTGATTACTTCTGAGGAGTGGGATAGAGAGTGGCGATAGTGGAGCAGCATTTTTGCTGGTTATTTTATGTACTTCTGCATTTTTTTTAGTAGCATGTATTTTTATAATTAAAACAGTGTTTGTTTTTTAATAATTCTAATTTTTTTTTAGATACCACTGACCAAATTCAGTAGATGATACATTTTGGCTTGGGATTTTAGACATGTTGAGTTGGAACAATGATGGGCCAGCCATGTGGCCATACCCCACTGTGTTTTAGCTCCAGTTCAGGATCCGGGCACATTTTTGGTTCCAAGCTCTGACTCCTCATTTTGGTATTCAGCCAGACTAGGCCATCCTCTCCCACTAGACTGTCCCTACCAAGCAGTTCCCTCAAGCCAAGAGCATCAGCTTGATCTGTGCATGGGGCTTAGTGTTGGACCCAGAGCTTGGTGGCGCTGGCACAAGTCTGGGAATATTGTTCCTCTTTGTTTGCTCACAGTTCCCCAGAGAGATCCCAACAAGTTTGTTGTCTAGGAGATAAGCCTTTGCGAGACCTTATAAGCTTCTTGACTTCTCTGTGCCCTGTGTGGGCATCACCCCATATCTGTTTACCTCAAAACAATGGGCCTGTGAGCAATTGCTAATAAAAAGAGATATTTGACAACTAGCAGTTTACATAATCACAACAACAACAACAACAATAATAGTAATAATATGTCCCGGAAAAAACAACAGTTCCCTGAAAATTTGAGAGTAGATTCCTGAGGCAGGAATAAGATGCCCCCATAATCATCTTACTCAAGATGCCTTTTAATAGAAGGAAATAACCAGAACTGAAACCATCAATATAATGTATGTCATGTCATAAAAGATAATTGTCAGGTTTGTGAGGATCCCTGGAGCAAAACCTTCCTCTGTCCTGCTTCTTCTTTTCCACCTGAAGACTTCATTTTTCACCATTGCTTAGGGGTGAACTGTCTACAGCATTCAAGCTTTCAGAATCAGAGCAAAGAGAGCCAGTTAAGCGGATACATATTGTCCCAGCTTCCAAGACATCAGGAAACTTTGAACTCTTGAGTAGGCTGTTTCCTCTGTCAAGGAGAAATGAGTGGGACAGACCCAGGATGAACTCATTTCCCTCCTGTTTGTTTACCACATTGTCTGGCCTGGGGTGGCCAAGTTGCTAACATAGCCCAGGTAAGCCTCTGTCTGGAACCCCCCCATGTTGCAAGCCTTGAGAAGCCTTCCTCTGGCTCTTGAGAAGTCACACTGTCTTTTTCCAACCCCAAAGCCTAAAAGTGTGTCATTTCTTCAGAAATCGACCTGAAAACAGGCAGCTACCTAAACATACCTGCTTTCTGAATGTGCTAATGGTCCTGTTGGCATGGCGGGAACCAAATGAGTCACGTCCTGCCAACCTGCACAGTGTGTCCTCTTGACAGTTTATGGGCTGACATTTGGCCCACAGTTTCTCTGTCCCCGTGGTCAATGCCTCATGATGCTGGAACTTTACTTTCACTTTAAGAGGCGTAATTCTAAAACATCAGTTCAGACTTGTGGCCTTTGACAGGGAAATTCCTCCTGTGCTGCAGAAGGCAAATCCTGTGGTTGCTAGGCATGATGTAGCACTTTTACCTGTATCGAGATCCTTGGCTGAATCTGTGATATTTGGGAAAGATCCCAGTTCTCTTTAGGAAGCACCAGCCTGAATGCGGTGGCCCTTCCCTGCATTACTCAGAGTCTCAAAGTTGATTCATGTCAGTGATACAGAGAATTGGGGAATCAGGCAGCCACCCTCTCTTACACACCTCTTTGTCACATTTAATCACTTAAAATTATCTGACATGATTTGGATTTTTTTTCCACAATGTGTTATTTAAAGTTTTTTGTCTGTTTGTTTGTTTTTTAAATGAAAGTTTGAAGGAAGACCAAGCCACCAACTAAGGTCTTGTCGCTAGGGAGAAACCTTGGAAGACTTGAACTTTGGTGCACATGCTTCACATTGTGCCTTCCTGTTTCAAGAAGCCCCTGAGTCTGCTCTTCCCTTTGAGTTTTTCAGTGGCATTCCTTTCATTTCTCTGATGAAGCTATCACAGGTGCTGCTGGTGGTTCCTTCTGTCCTTGGCAAGGTTCTGAGTTGAAGGTAGACAGGATCACCTCTAAGGAAGCTCTGAAGTCAGAAAGCCCTCCCTGCCAGATTCAGATTTAGCAAATCCCCTCTTGCCTGCCTCATTTCCTCTTCCTCTCTCGGCTTTGCCTGGGCCTGTCTTTGCTCTTCCTCCCCTGCCATAATCCGAATAGTCAATGGTGAGATTTGCAAAATCTCACAGAATCTCTGAATCTCAGAACCAACAAAAGGCTTTCACTCCTTTTATTGCCCCTCTCTGCCCTGATACTTCCTTCATTGTTGACCTTTCTCTTCAAGAAGAGTGTTTACACAGTTCAACTGGCATCAGGAGGGGCAGGGTTTAGACATTTTTCATCCTTTACTTCCCAGTACTGAATTCCTATGGTTAATGCAACAAGCTGGAAAGGGCTGAGTGTCATGCCAGCATCTTACTGTGTGTTCACTATGGCCACCACCAGCCACATGTGGCTACTTGAAATGTAGCTGGTCCTAATGGAAATGTACCATAAGTGTAATGTATACACCACATTTCAAAGAATTTGAACAGCAAAAAGGAATGTTAAATATCCCATTAATATTGTCTCATATTGATTACATGCTGAAATGATGTTTTGGACGTTGGGTTAAAATAAAACATATTGAAACAACTATCCCCTGTTTCCTTTTACTTTTTAAAAAATGCAGCTACTAGAAAATTTAAAAAGATATATCGATGGCTCACATTCTATTTCTCTTGGCTTTCTCGTGCTGATCTAGAGGGAGCCCCTTGCTGTGATGTCAGGGGGCTCCCTGAACAAGGATGTTACCCCTTTAGCCCTTTTAAAATAGCTTCAGAGCATGCTGATCCCTCCAATGCTGATTTCCAGCTACACAGTAAAAATGGGATTAAGGAAAGAAAAAGGAAAATAAAACTTCTTAGCTGCCTGTCTAGCTTGCACTTTAGGTCCCTGGAGAGCGTGTTCTTTTAGGCTTTTATTGCTATCGATGTAGTGGCCCCCCAAAAACCTTTTTATTACTGTTGCTTTTTCTAAGACCAATATTAATAATAACCATAATAATCACCAATTGAGCCAGAGTGAGTTAAATATTCCCCTAGAGTGGCATGCACACCCATTAACTCAGGGCACCAGAATGTATGTTTGGAAAATGAGCTCCTCTAGGAACTAAATGACACCTCCAAGTCCTGAAAGAGTTAACCGGAAAGGACTGTACTGCCAGGCAACATTTTCCCTAAGTCCAGGTAGCTGTGTACACACACATGTATGTATACAAACACTCTGCAACCCCATTTTCATTGGTGTGTAAAAAGCAGCTCCAGTGATGTTATCCCTTCTAGTGTAAAAGTGAAAACTCACCCCATGGCTCATGGCTCTGTGCCAAGGCCTTGGTCAGGTAGGAGTTCCCCATTTAGGTCTGAGCTACTCAAATAATCTCATACTGGCCGCTTTGTCTTCAACTTCTCCCTTCTCCTATCCATCATCTTCACTTCCAGGTTAGTCTTCCTGAAATGTGGAAGGGTCTATATAACTCTCCTGCTCAGAGACATTCATTCAGTAAGTCTCTGTTGCCTGAAAGGTAAATCCCAAACTCCTCAGGACTCAAACCCTCAGTTTCTGGCCACTGGTTCCATCTCTAGCTTTATTTCCCCCCTCTTCTCACATGATCTAATCCCGTTCATGGCTCTTTCATTCATTCCACAGATGTGTATTGAAGGCCTACAAATTGTCTTTCACTTTACTAGGCTTTGAAGATACAAGCAGACACCATTCTTGTTCTGGAGTCTACTGTCTAGTGGGGAAATAATTACACAATTAATAGTTCATGGTAATTGCTTAAATGAAGGAGAAGCACAGGGGGCTGGAGAAGCTTTATTTAGTTCTCTGTAAGCCTTTGCTTTCCACCTAGAGTGGAAGCTCCTTGAGGACAGAATTGTATCTTTCCTGCCCCAGGAGAACCCACCTCATAGCAAAACATGTTGTTGGCGCTCAGAGAATTCTTGGCAAAAGTTATTGATGATGAAATATCAGAAGTAGATGGGCTCTTCCAAGTTACATAGTCAATGGTTTTCCATCTCCATATCCTGGATTTGCAAGTGCCCAGCAGGGAAGGGCAGCAGAAGAGTGTCAGGGTATGGGGCTGTAGGCCCCTCCTGCCAAGCTTTGGACAGGGCCTTCAGCTGTAGTACCTTTCCCGTGACTCTTACCCAAATAATGTAGTTAATGTACTAAACTGCTGACTCAAGGGCTTTTCACAAAATACTTTTAAAATCAAAATACATTTTTACTAAGTAGGATACTTTGAGAAACAGCACAATTTTTCTTGTTTTTAAAATATTTTAGACTTTTGGCAAGACTCTCCCCCCAAAGAGAGGCCACTGCAAGGGCAGTGATGGCTCCTCCCCTTTCTGTTACTTAGACACCATGTGGAAAGTGTCCTGATGCTGAGCATCTCACCAGGGGAAGTGTGGCCAGATGCCTGTCAAAGTCATGGTGTCCGGCCCTCAAGGTGTCAGCCAAGGAGCATGTGAAGCAGGAATCAACGTTGACAACATCCACCCATTGAGACATTAGCATTACATCATCCAGGTCCACAAAGAGTTTCAGTGGAACCAGAACGATTGAGTTTCTTGTTAGCTGCTGTGAGGTGTTTAATTGAGTTTAAGTGAACATGAATCTTATGAAAGAATAACTTGCATTTTCTTCTTCAAGCTGGACTCAATGGACCATGCAGTAATTTTCAAAGTAAAGTCCTCAGGCCACCTGGCAGAATCAACTGGGGATTACTGTACCTCTCCCCAAACCATACAAACTGGTTTCTCTGGGGTGGGAATCAGGAGTCTGCACTCTGCCTAAGTTCTCCAGAGAGCTCTTGTGCAAACTCACTCACCTTTGAAGACTCCTATTGAGTGTGGCAAACAATCAATACTTTCCTCTATTCCATCCTCTTGTTTCCCTCCACTGTCAATCTTGCCTCTTATTCCTCCATTGGAGTTGGTGTTTTGCTGTCCCTATTCCCCAAAGCTATTGTCTGCCATCAAAACTCCTACCTTGATGTTACCCCAAACTTTCCAGAATTGGTAGAGTTCTTAGGTGATCTAGGAGAGGCTCACCTCTGAGATGGACTTAGAGAAAGAGAGGGTAAAAGATACAGGTGCTATGGTGGGAGAAGATGGATCCTACTATACCAAGATACGTTGGGTTGGCAAAATAAAATAATACATTTTTATTGTAAAAAAGTTTAACTTAAAAGATCTGTGGGGGGAGGTGAATGGTGACCCCCCCCCAATATATATATATGTATATCTGCCAGGAACCTGTAAATGTGCCCTTATTTGGAAGAAAGGAATGACAAATGAAGTCTTTCGTTTTCACACATTTTTGCGATTACTATGTTCTGCTTTACCAGTTTGTACTACAAAAGGATCACATCTCTTTTAACATTCAAATGATTACGATTTGACCCCCTATCCTATCTATGGGTCTTTATTCCTTCCCAGGGCTCTTCTTCCCGTGATAATTTTAGGAATCAAATTTAAGTCTTGTTTCTTGATTTAGAACTGTTGGGTTGTTTTGTAGCTGCTGGTGGTCTCCCAAGGCCTGTCTCTTTGAGGCTGGAGGATTCCATAACACGCTCTGGAAAACCTGTGAGCCCAAAACCGGTGTGCTTTCTGTTTACACACAAACACATACAGTTCCTCCCCCTACTCACCCCAGGGCAAGGCACAGTCCTGATATTAGCTACAGGTTCTATTCAGACCAGTCACCCCCAAACAAAGCAGGCCCAAATCTGGGTCACTAGATTAGACTCTGCCTCATTCATGGAGAGTTTTCATGACCAGGGGGTGGGTGGTGGGTCAGCTTTTTTACCAGCTGATCTCAGTCAGGTGCCTATCAGCCCATCAGAGATGTTCTTATAAAATTGAACCTCAAGAAATAAAACAATCAATCATTATTCATAACATTAGCCAAAAGATGGAAACAACCTAACTGTCCATCAATAGATAAATGGATAAACAAATTGTGGTATATTCATACAAATGAAATATTATTCGGCCATAAAAAAGAATGAAGTGCTGATACATGCTACAACATGGAGGAACCTTAAAACTAGTATGCTAAGTGAAATGAGTGAGACACAAAATAACAAATCTTGTATTATATGGAATATCTAGAATAAGTGAATTCATAGAAACTGGAAGTAGTTTAGAGGTTACCAGGGGCTAAGGAGGAGGGAATGGGGAGTTATTGTTTAATGGAAATAGAATTTCTGTTTGGGGTGATGAAAACATTTTGGAACTAGGTAGTGATGATGATTATACAATGTTGTGAATGTAATTTATCTCACTGCATTGTATATTTAAAATGGCAAATTTTATATTACACATACTATCACAATAAAATTAACAAGTAAAATAGTCAAGAGCTCAATCTCCTCCTGGGAGACCCCCAAAACATATAGAAAGAGATCACCTTTGTCAAATCCCCCCAAAAATGTCCTGCTATAACCTTCTTACTGAACATGAATGCAGAGGACCCCCTAAAATGATTCTTCCTAAGGTGACCAGTTGTCACAGCTGCTTGAAATAGAAATGGCTGGCAATTTTTGAATGTCATCTTATTTCAACTAGAAAATATGAAATAAAATAAAATTCTCACCAGCCACCCTGCTTTACTAGAATTACATTATTGAATTCCAGAATATTTTGTCATTGCTAAAAGTCATATGGATTTAAGCTGTTAAAAAATGGTTAAAGGATTTTCTAGGTTATCCTTTCTACCACTTCCAAATACTGATTATTGGTAATAAAAATATTTTTAATATTGATTTTTCCTCATAAAGAAAATAACTCTCAGGGCTAATTCTGAACAAAACTGTGAATTTGACTTTCTTATCTCATAGTTTCTGTACTCTTTCTCCACTTCAGGGTCCCGTCTGTTCATCCCCAAAGTACAGAGATATTCGGCTATTCCAAGTCTTCTGTTCTGAAGAAAAACATCTGCTCAAAATGCACTTTTACTATGATGAAACCAACTCTTACCAAGTTTTAGAAATTTCAGTAATGCCCCCACCAGGAGCGTTTGTTTTAAAAGAGATCTTTAGAAAGAGAGCAATGTTAAGCACCAAGAACAAATCACTAACAGTGGCACTCCTCACGTGTGGGGTAGGGGGCCTTTGACATCCTTCCAGTTGCACCTTCTGGTGGGATGTCTTGCCATTCTGCTCTGCTAGGGGCCAACCCTAGCTATCTCCAGCCTGCTGGAAAATTCAAATAGAAGGGGTCTCACGTAGGCAGTATATTGATAATCGGGTGCTAGGTACATAGAGCTCCATTATACTAGTCACTCTCCTTTGGTGGATGTTTGAAAATTTTTCATAGTAGGAAGTTAAAAAATACTCTTTAATCAAAAAGTGGGAGGTGATTATATTGGGTTTTGAATGTGTGCAAATTGGAAGAGTGATTATAAAAGATTCTATTGATTTTGAAATATATTGTTTCATTTTATCAGTTTGTGACTGACGGGTTGTTTTTTTTTTTTACTACTTAAAAAACTTTATTTTGAAATAACTTCAGAATTAAGCAAGTTGCAAAAATTGCGTACTGAATTTCTTTATATTGTCCACACAGCTTTCTCTAATGTTAACCTTTTATGTAACCATAGTACAATATTCAAAACCAGTAAATTAACATGGACTGATACTAATATGTAATCTATAGACCTTATTTGAATTTTGACAGGTTGATTTTGAGTATCAGGAATTGACATAAATCATTGCACAAAAATGTGCCATAAATCCAGTTCCTTTCTCTCTAGTGTAATAATATTCTTATAATCCAGGAAGTGAAGTGCCATTATGCAAAATGAGAGAGATCTTTGTATACAGTATGGGCCCTCAGAAGAGATTACCAAACTTTCCATGTATGAAAAAAGCATAGTCTTAGGCTGGCTACAACTCTGGCTGGAATCACTCATGAAACCTGGACTAGAAGAAATGCTGGGTCTCTGGAAATAGCCCCATACAAAGATGTTCCAGAGACTCATGAAGTTAATGCAAATTATTGTTTCATAATCTGGGAACATGTCACTTGATGACACAGAATTATGGTCATCAGAATCTATTTTAATAGGCGACAGTGTGGCTTATCTCTAAGATAACGTCATGCAAATACACAAAATATAACTTGGCCATCCCAGAAATCTTGTGGAATGAGTCGCTTTAGCTGATGTCACTGATATCCTTTAGGCAATAAAACTTGAGCCAATTATATATAGGAATTCCTCATAAAAGTTGTGAGCCTTCTTACCTGTTACAATTGATCATGTCTCTCCTTGTCTTGGTGGCTTAGGGATGTGAATATGAACACAATTACTGTATTTCTCCATGTCAGGGAAGGTGTGGTTGGGACAATCTTCTCCTACACTAACTGGTGTTGCATTGACACCTTTGAAAAGCTCTTCTTCCATCTACTCATGAATCAGTTACTTCTACTGTCTGCTCTCAGTGTGCCCGTTTCTAGCATCTTTTCCTCTGGTTCTGCCTTTTGATTTGTTGCTTCTAGTACTGTGTGGACTGGAAAGCAGACACTGACCCTTTAAGAACTGTGTATAAAGCAAGAGTAAATAGAGTCTGAGGGTTTGAATGAGGTGCTCAATAAGCCAAGAGCAGAACCTTTATAAAACTCTTTCTGGTGGGCAGGGGCCAGCATTCTGGATGGATAAGGTCTAGCCATCAAAAGGAGTTGTGTGATTCTGGCAAGTATAACATCTCTGTGTTCTCTTTTGAGGTCCATGTTGCTCTTTTCATTTATCACATTATAGTGTGCAGTGGCCAGGCCCAAAGACATCAAATTATTGATGGAAGTTAAAATCCAAGGATCTACATCACATATGAATTATTTTTAAATTTAAGGTTGTGGTGTGCATGAGTGTGCCTGTGTGTGTATGTATGTGCTTAATTAGCCAAGAGGCAATAGGTAGTAAGAGGCAGGGTATCATAAAGGGTTAAGAGAATGGATTATGAAGCCAGGTTACCTCCTTGGTAAAATGGGGACTAGGACACAGGTGTTGGGTATTAAATGAGTCTATATCTGTAAAATATTCTGTAACAACTAACTTTTATTTTTAGACAAGGAGAAGAATGTGCCAAAGAATCAAAATGGTTCTGTGTCAGAACTAGAGTAAAATTTCCTCTGCCCCTTACTCCTGCATCAGAAAAAGGAAAGAAGAGAAAAAAAAGAGGGTAGGAACCATGGTGATGGAGGAAAGAAGTCATGGGGTTAATTTGGAACTATTTGTGACTGTTTGTAAAATTATCACTGCCCAAAACAAAGCTGGTAGAAGCAACCAGCATGACACCCCCTCTAATGTAAATACTGATGACAGCTCAATAATCTGCCAACATCTGATAAATAAAAATGCATAAAAGAGAAAGGAAGAGTGGAAGGATATTGAAAATCAACAAGGGAAATGCTTCAAAGTGACTTATGCAGGAGCAAGAATTCACTCCCCTTTCTGAAATACTTTCATAATGTATGTATGCAAGCCCCAAAGAGAAGTAGTAAGAAATGAAAGGGATCAGGGTCAGGTCAGAGAAGAAGCCTCTTTCATGGAGCAGTGAGCTTGGAAGACTTTTTCTTTAGTTTTATGATCCCATGAAGTATAAACTTATCTGCAAGGAAGTGCAGTCTTGAGTGGTTAAACACCAATTCCATAAATGAAAGGACAAAACCTGAAGATGTGACATAATTAATTTAGTGGTGCAGTTTTTCAACCACCTGCTAGTTGAGTCATTTCCAAAGACAGACTACAAAACCCTTGAGCTGTGACTGAAAATGGAGACTGAAGATTAGCTTAGGTGCTGACACTTCTTTATTTATCAAGACCTGGGACACTGGACATAGAGGAGAACTTTGGAAGCATTCGATGAAAGTCAAACAATAATCAAGAAAAGCAAAGAAATAAGAAGACCCTCTCTGTTAAATAGGAACGGAGAGGCCCTCTTCCTGCTGCTAAGCTTCCAGTCTCTCAATATATGACAAAGAAGATGGCTGGTGGTTACTGTTGTAAACATTCAGCTCCAAACAGATACCTCAGGTCATTAAGCAGTGGGATGGGGAGGATGATCCATTTTGACTCATGCTGCCTAGGTGGCGGAAGTCCCACTGAAAACAGCTGGAGGAATTAGATGAGACTAAATTAACTCAGGTGTCTGTGGAAATGGGTGGGAAGAAGCAATGATTCATGGCTGCGACTAAGATAAACTGGCTCTTTTCATTATGAGCTCGAAGTGATCCAGAGTCCATTTTCTGAAGTCATTATAAAAGAGGAAGTTCACTTTTAATAAATAGAAAGTCAACACATCAGAGCTGCTTGGATGAGACTCAGAGAGATACTAGAGGTCATTGCCCAGGATTGATGAGGTGTTTGCTAACCTGAACTGGTGGATGGTAGTGTCCAGATTTAACCTGATCACAAAGACCAAAGGGACTCATGCAAACATGAATACAGGGTCAGGCTGAGGTGGACCTTAGGCCTTTAATACATTTTTAAAAATTAGTCAATGATGGAGTTTTTTTTCCTACAGAAAAATAAGGAACAAATGTTATCAGTTTTCCTCACTGCTTTGCTCCTATGGTATGGTTTCCAAAATCTGAGATTTTCACCACTGCTAAAAATTGATATGATATACTTTGAGGTGGAAATTTTTGATGAAGCTTCTAGGTGGGGCTTGATCCAGGGTGGAAGAGGTTTGGACCATTTGCTGAAAGGCCAATTTAACTACCCATGTTTTCTCCCCCAGGAAGAGGGAATCCTCTGGCCTCTTTGTCCCCCACCCCAAATTGACTCAGCAGTCTGGTCTCAGGGAAGCCCCATCTAGCTTGTCCTCACAGTGTTTGATCAGTATTGGAGGAGTGGAGCAATTGCCCTTAGCATTGCCCTTTCTGAAAATCCAAGGGGACAGTGATGATGTGATAGTTTTGGAAAAAGAGAACTGAATTCAGAATTAGAGCACCTCAGGTGTGGTCCTAGCTCTGCACCTGATACCTCATGTGCCCATGGGCAGGTTGCTCTTCCCCATGGGACCTGATTGTAAAATGAAAGAGCTGGGGATAATCTCTAGCCCCTCCTACCTCTGAGATCTACTAGTCTGTGAAGTGCTATCACCAATGGTAACAAAGTCTGAGAAACTGTGATGGTCCTCTAGGAATGTAAAAAAAAAAAAGAAGGCATGACCCTCTCCTTATGATAGGAGCTGGGGATGCCCAGTTCCTGTCTTGGCCAAACATATCCAGGTGACAGAGGGCACCCACAAGCATGACAGAATTACCTGACAGCAGACGTTCTCGGGGAAATCTTCTCCATGTTAACAGCACTTCCAGCTGCTCTTCTGTGTTTCCCAAATTTCCCACACCCATTTGAATAATCATGGTAAAATGGAAGTACTGTATTATAGAAACCCCTTCTTCCATCCTGCTCTACATGTCAGAAGCACTGAATTGGAGTTGACTTTGACAGAGAAAGGGGAGGTAACTCCTACCTCAGCCACCAATAGAATAATTTCAAAACCTCTTGCAGAGGAGAATTTATTCCATTTTTCAGACTTCTATGGAAAAAGTTCTCCATTTTCCCTTTGTTTGGCGTTTACAGCCCTTGTGGTTGAGAGTTGATTAGACGATTAGGGCATATTTTTAAAATTATTTATTTTATTTAAAATTTTGACAATATATGTTCCTGCAAAACTCAAAAGACGCCCAAGGGTGCTCAAGGTAAAGTAAGCCTTCCTCCAGACTGTCTTTCAGCTTCCTATCTTTAACTAGAGGCACTGACTTTTTTCCAAATTCTTGTGTATCTGTTTATAGCTATTCAATATATATACAAGATTTCATGCACATGTTCATTTTTTAATTTTCATAAATAGTAGCACAGTCCACATTACTTCAGAACTTGCTTTTTTCCCTTAGACCTATATCTGAGTCCCTTCATTTAAGTACATGTAGAGCAGCCTCCTACTTTTTAATAGCTGCCTAGTAGTCCATTGTCTAGATGATCCTGATTTGTTTCACCTGTCTTCCATGAAATATTTTTCCAGATGTTGCTATAACAGTGCTGCAGTGAATCCTTGTGAAGTCAACTTTGTCTTACCTGGAACTATTATCTACTGCCTTGTGTTGATAGATTTATTTCATGTGTAAATGTCTGTTTCTTCAATTAGATTATAAATACCTAGTGAACATGACGAGCAGACCTCCTGCTGTCCTAAGACTCCAATAGCAAAATGCAGCATTATGCACATAGATTGAGTTTCATAAATATTGGCTGGGTGAATGCAAGCTCCTCAATTTCACCGTTGATACTTTATAGATTAACAGATGGTGATTCAAAGGTTAAATGACTTGCCTAAATTATAAAGAGCGTTAGTAAAAGGAAACACAAATAACAAAAATAAATTAAAGCAACAAAACATTGCTAAAAGAAATCAAAGAAGACCTAAATAAATGGAAGGATAGTTCACATTCATGGACTGGAAGACTAAATATCATTAAGATGTCAATTCTACCCAAATGGATTTACTGATTCAATACAATCCAATCAAAATTCCAACAGCCTACTTTACAGAAATGGAAAAGCCAATCATCAAATTTATTTAGAAGGCAAGGGGCTCCAAATAGCCAAAAACATCTTGAGAAAGAAAAATGAAGTGGAAGGACTCATACTTTGTGACTTTAAAGCATATTACAAAGCTATAGTAGTCAAAACAGCATGTTACTAGCACAAAGATAGTTACTAGCACAATTCAGTAGAACTGAATTGAGAGTTTATAAATGGACCATCACACCTATGGTCAATTGATTTGTGTGTGTGTGTGTGTGTGTCATTACTTTATCTTTTAATTTACTAATATCAAAGGTAAAGATCCATTTCAAATTGTGCCCTGCCCTTTGATAAATACATTTATATGGGAACATTTAACTCATAACTCTTTTTTTCTATAATAGCCATATTCTATTTGATACCAACTTGGCTTCAATAGCATGCACATACACTGTTCCTACATGCCTCTGTCCCCTCACCTCTTTTTTTGGTACTTGTTACAGATTATATCTTTGTACATAACTCTTTTTATTAGGCAAATATTAATAGCACCTTTTTTCAGAATAGTCTAAAACTGGAACAAATTGTGGGATATCCATACAAGGGAATGCTTCTCAGCCATAAAAAGTAATAAGCTTTGAAACACCCAATAAAATGAATTAAGATCCAAAATGTTGTGCCAAGTGGGAGAAGCAAGACATACGGTTTTAGATTAGATTTGTATTTTCTAGATTTGAGTTCATGTATATGTGACTCTAGAAAATACAAATCTAATCTATAGTGATAGAAGTAAATCAGCAATTGTTGGCAGCCAGGAACCTGATGATATTGACCAGGTAGTAACACAAGGGGCTATTTATTATTGTTAGATTTGTTCTGCATTTAATTGGGTTGGTGATTATACAGTGTATGCTTTATAAAAATTGTACACTTATGTGGCTTGTATTTTTTTAAAGTTTTTATTATATAGTATAACATATATACAAAGCAAAGAAATAAAAAAGCAATAGTTTTCAAAGCACTGTTCAACAAGTAGTTATGGGTCAGATCCCAGAGTTTATCATGGGCTATCATATGATCCTCTCAGATTTTTCCTTCTAGTTGCTCTAGAATCTAGGAGGGTAGAAGGCTTAATTTTTTTTTTTATCATCACAATTGACTTTTTTTCCTTCTTTTTTGTGAAAAAAGCACATATACAAAAAAGCAATAAATTTCAAAGCACAGCACCACAGTTAGTTGTAGAACAAATTTCAGAGTTTGACATGGTGTATTAGTTCTCTAGAGAAACAGAATCAACAGGGAACACTTGCAAATATAAAATTTATAAAAATGTCTCATGTGACCTTGGGAACGCAGAGTCCAAAATCCGCAGAGTAGGCTGTGAAGCCGACGATTCTGATGGAGGGTCTGGACAAACTCCACAGGAGAGGCTCAACAGCTGAAACAGGAAGAGCCTGTCTCTTCTGAATCCTCCTTATAAGGCTTTCAGTGATTAGATTAATCATCATTCATTGCAGAAGACATGCCCCTTTGGCTGATTACAAATGGAATCAGCTGTGGATGCAGCTGACATGATCATGATTTAATTCTATGAAATGTCCTCATCGCAACAGGCAAGGCAGCACTTGCCCAACCACCACTTAGCCAAGTTGACACATGAACCTGACCATGACAGTCCACCCCTTGTCAACTTGGCAACCATACATACCACTTTAAACCATACCTAATTTCTAAATAAAAAACAATATAACATTTTTTTCTTTCACCTAACAATACTCAACTGTCCTGCATATAACTGGAAACACATTAAATCTCTCCAGAATAGGGTGCAAATCCTTGGGTAATAGTCATTCTTAAACTTGATAGTATAAGTAGTATAACAGGAACAAAACAGCATTACATTCCTCGTTTCTGTAACTGATCACTTGGTGGAAGTTCATATTTATCACTACCTTCTTCCACTACCCATTCCATGTCCCCTTTACCCTCAACAAGCACTTCAGCTGCCCGTGGTTCTTTGCCTGGTGGGGTGACCCAAACCTTCATTCCTGAAGTTTCAGAGCCATTCGTAGTCCTGCCTGGATTGCGTTGTTGCAGTTTTCCATTGATTTTAATCACAGGACATGGTGGTACTAAAAGACGCCCTAGGGGATCTCCTATATTCCAAGAAAAATCTTCTTTACCTCCATTATGTAGTTGCAGTCCTACTTCCTCCTGATAGTCAGGGTCAGTCACCCCGGACAATAATGTAATCCCCTTCTTGGCTTGTTGATCCAGGGGCATAAGTAGCCCAAAGTGACCAAGTGGCAGTCTTAACTTCCAGTTCAGTGGGATCATTGTTGTTTCTCCTGGAGGAAGCACTTCCCATTTTGGAACTAAAACCTGTAGACCAGTAGAGCTCAGGGTCGCAGGGACAGGATGCAAAGATTTTCCTAGTGGATCACTAGGGGTAATAGAGAGTGGTGCCACTCCCATTTCCACCCCTTGGTTCCTGGACCCATGGATCCTGGCTATGGGAGAAACAGAACCATACAGCAGATGCTGATTCAGGGCATATACCGCTTCCTGGAGAACATTACCCCAGCCTTTCAAGGTATTGCCACCTAGTTGGCACTGTAATTGAGTTTTCAAAAGGCCATTCCACCGTTCTATCAATCCAGCTGCTTCTGGATGATGGGGAACATGGTAAGACCAGAGAATTCCATGAGCATATGCCCATTCCTGCACTTCATTTGCTGTGAAGTGTGTTCCTTGATCTGAAGCAATGCTATGTGGAATACCATGATGATGGATAAGGCATCCTGTAAGCCCACTGATGGTAGTTTTGGCAGAAGCATTGCATGCAGGGAAAGCAAAACCATATCCAGAGTATGTGTCTATTCCAGTTAGAACAAATTGCTGCCCCTTCCATGAAGGGAGTGGTCCAACGTAATCAACCTGCCACCATGTAGCTGGCTGGTCACCTCGGGGAATGGTGCCATATGGGGACTGAGTGTGGGTCTCTGCTGCTGGCAGATTGGGCACTCAGCAGTGGCTATAGCCAGGTCAGCCTTGGTGAGTGGAAGTCCATGTTGCTGAGCCCATGCATAACCTCTATCCCTACCACCATGACCACTTTGTTCATGAGCCGATTGGGCGATGACAGGAGTTGCTGGGGAAAGAGGCTGACTGGTATCCACAGAATGGGTCATCTTATCCACTTGATTATTAAAATCTTCCTCTGCTGAAGTCACCCTCTGGTGTGCATTCACATGGGACACAAATATGTTCATGTTTTTAGCCCACTCAGAAAGGTCTATCCACATATTCTTCCCCAGACCTCTTTGTCACCAATTTTCCAATTATGGTCTTTCCAAGTCCCTGACCATCCAGTCAAACCATTAGCAACAGCCCATGAGTCAGTATACAAATGCACCTCTGGCCAGTTTTCCTTCCAAGCAAAATGAACAACCAGGTGCACTGCTCGAAATTCTCCCCACTGGGAGGATTTCCCCTCACCACTGTCCTTCAAGAACACCCCAGAAAGGGGTTGTAATGCTACAGCTGTCCACTTTCGGGAGGAACCTGCATATCATGCTGAACCATCTGTAAACCAGGCCCGAGTATGCTCTTCCTCAGTCAATTCACTGTAAGGAACTCCCCAAGAGGCCATAGCTCTGGTCTGGGAAAGAGAGGGTAATGTAGCAGGAGTGGAAACCATGGACATTTGGGCCACTTCCTCATGTAACTTACTTGTGCCTTCAGGACCTGCTCTGGCTCTATCTCATATATACCATTTCCATTTTACAATAGAGTGCTGCTGTGCATGCCCAACTTTATGGCTTGGTGGGTCAGACAACACCCAGCTCATGATAGGCAACTCAGGTCTCATGGTAACTTGGTGGCCCATGGTTAAGCATTCAGTCTCTACTAAGGCCCAGTAGCAGGCCAAAAGCTGTTTCTCAAAAGGAGAGTAGTTATCTGCAGCAGATGGTAAGGCTTTGCTCCAAAATCCTAAAAGTCTGCATTGTGATTCTCCTATAGGGTCCTGCCAGAGGCTCCAGACAGCATCTCTATTTGCCACTGACACTTCCAGCACCATTGGATCTGCTAGATCATACGTCCCAAGTGGCAGAGCAGCTTGTACAGCAGCCTGGACCTGTTGTAGAGCCTCCTCTTGTTCAGGTCCCCACTCAAAATTAGCAGTTTTTCTCGTCACTTGATGAATGGGCCAGAGTAGCACACCCAAATGAGAATATGTTGTCACCAAAATCCAAAAAGACCAACTAGGCATTGTGCCTCTTTTTTTGGTTGTAGGAGGGGCCAGATGCAGCAACTTATCCTTCACCTTAGAAGGGATATCTCATCATGCCCCACACCACTGGACACCTAGAAATTTCACTGAGGTGGAAGGCCCCTGTATTTTTATTGGATTTATCTCCCATTCTCTGACACGCAAATGCCTTACCAGTAAATCTAGAGTAGTTGCTACTTCTTGCTCACTAGGTCCAATCAACATGATATCATCAATATAATGGACCAGTGTGATGTCTTGTGGGAGGGAGAAACAATCAACGTCCCTGCAGACAAGATTATGACATAGGGCTGGAGAGTTGATATACCCCTGAGGTAGGACAGTGAAAGTATATTGCTGACCTTGCCAGCTGAAAGCAAACTGTTTCTGGTGGTCCTTACTAATAGCTATTGAGAAAAAGGCATTTGTCAGATCAATAGCTGCATACCAGGTACCAGGGGATGTATTGATTTGCTCAAGCAATGATACCACATCTGGAACAGCAGCTGCAATTGGAGTTACTACCTGGTTGAGCTTATGATAATCCACCGTCATCCTCCAAGACCCATCTGTTTTTTACACAGGCCAAATAGGAGAGTTGAACGGGGATGTGGTGGGAATCACCACACCTGCATCTTTCAAGTCCTTAAGAGTGACAGTAATCTCTGCAATCTCTCCAGGAATATGGTATTGCTTCTGGTTTACTATTTTGCTCAGTAGGGGCAGGTCTAGTGGCTTCCACTTGGCCTTTCCTACCATAATAGCCCTCACTGCATGAGTTAGAGAGCCAATGTGGGGATTCTGCCAGTTGCTCAGTATGTCTATACCAATTATACATTCTGGAACTGGGGAAATAACTACAGAATGGGTCTGGGGGCCCACTGGACCCACTGTGAGATGGACCTGAGCTAAAACTCCATTGATCACCTGGCCTCCATAAGCCCCCACTCCGACTCGTGGACCAGAGTGACGTTTTGGGTCCCCTGGAATTAATGTCACTTCTGAACCAGTGTCTAATAATCCCCGAAATATCTGATCATTTCCTTTTCCCTCATACACAGTTACCCTGGTAAAAGGCCATCGGTCTCCTTGGGGAAGGCTTGGAGGAAGATTAACAGTATAAATTTGTGGCAGTGTGACAGGATTCTCCCCCAAAGGGACCTGGCCTCCCCTTCATTCAAGGGGCTCTGGGTCTGTAAACTGTTTCAAGTCTGGAAATTGATTAAGGGGCCGTGACTCTGTGTTTTGTAATTCAGGTTAGACTTGTGTTCACTTGCCCTAGAACTCTTTTGTTTATACAGCTCAAACAAGAATTTAGTAGACTGCCCTTCTATTGTATTTCTAGGTACCCCATGATTTACTAGCCAATGCCACAAATCTCTGCGTGTCAGATTATTTTGACTCCTGCTTTGAGTTTGCTGTCTATTATAATAGCCACATCTACTGTCTTTGGCAATTAAGTGCTGCCACCTGGCTTCTGCCAACTCGGGATCCTGTCATCCCCATTGTGTTTAAGGATTCCAGCTCAGTGACAGCAGTTCCCACAGTAATATCTGACCTACAGAGAAGTGCAACCACAGAGCTCTTTAGGGATGATGGTGCTAGTCTCACAAATTTATTTCTCACTATTCTGGTAAAAGGTGCATCCTCCAGACATTCCTGGGGTGTAAGAGCAGGCTTTGGATGATAAATCCACTCTAACATTCCAATCTCTCTAAGCCTCTGGATCCCCTCATCTACATTATACCAGGGCAGTTCTGGCATTTCAACCTCAGGTAATTTTGGCCACCTTTTGATCCATGTTTTCAACCAACCATCCAAACAAACCGTTAATACCTTTTCTAACCACTCGAGCTATAACATTGAATGCAGAATCTCTGCTTAGTGGGCCCATATCAATACATTCAGCCTGATCCAGCCTTATATTCCTCTCACCATTTTCCCACACCCTTAAAATCCGTTGCCACACATATTCCCCTGATTTCTGTCTATATAAATTGGAAAACTCACACAGTTCTTTTGGAGTATAATGTACCTCCTCATGTGTGATACTTTGTATCTCACCTTTAGGGCCCTGTTGAGACTTTAGTCTAGTTATAGGTCTGGAGGAAATGAGGGGTGGTGGAGGTGGTTCATGAAAAGAATTAGAAATATCTTCCAAGCCATTTGTTTCAGGGCCTTCGTTTGCAGTTTCATCTGGTGAAACAGGATTAATCACTCTAGGGCTAATCCCCTCAGGAGGAGGTTGGGTGGCCAACTCCTCAAGGCAGGCTGGAGGTGGGGCAGTTATGTCCTCAGGACAAACTATTACAGGGTTATCTAGAGAAGACTCAGCATGATCTAGGGTTTCAACCTCACTCCTGACATCATTATCAATCCATATGTCACCATCCCATTTTTCAGGGTCCCACTCTTTCTAATCAATGCCCTCACTTTAAAGGCAGACACCATGCAAGGCTTCTCTCTCATCTGGAAAGGCACATGGCAAACACAGTGTCTTCTGCTAGCTTCCTCTCCAGATCCCTGGGATGATTTTTCCTTCGTCATCTCCAAGAGTCGCTGGCTGCTGGACTCTCTTCTTCGTGGTTCTGTGGCATTCTCTGTTATCTCAGAATCTCGTGGCTTCCTCTCTTGCTCTCTAGCTTTTTCCAAAGTGCTTCTTCTTTCAAAGGATTCCAGTAAAACCAATCAAGGAGAATGGGTGGAGACACATCTCTATCTAATCAAGTTTAATACCCACACTGATGGAGTCACATCTCCATGGATGTAGCTAATTAAAGTTTCCAACATACAGTACTGAATAGGGATTAGAAGAAGTGGCTGCCTTTATAAAATAGGATTAGAGGGGCAGGATCACAGTGGCTCAGCAGGCAGAGTTCTCACCTCCTGCAACGGAGACCCTGGTTCGATTCCTGGTGCCTGCCCATGCAAAAAAAAAGGGGGCTGGGTGGTTAGGATTAAAACATGGCTTTTCTAGCTTACATACATCCTTTCAAACTGGCACATTCCACACCTACACCCTAAAAAAGACATGTTTTTCTCATATACAAAATACATTCATTCCATTACAATATCAGAAATTCTCAAACCATTTCAGGAGCAATACAAATGAAATACAAAGTTAGAAACAGTACACACTCCTATCAAAGTTAGTAATAGGTATGGTCTGTTCTAAAGCAAAATTCTCCTCAGGCTCTGGACCTGTAAAACTCAAACAAGTTATTTACTATCAACATACAAAGGAGGAACAGTCATAGGATACATATAACCATTTCCACAGGGAGGAAGGAAGACAGGGGTCACTGGACACATACAATTTCGAAAACCCACAGGGCAAAGTCCATTAGATTTCAAAGTTTGAGAGTAATTTATCCTCAGGGCTTTAGAAAGTGACAGTCCCACCCTTTCCAAGCCTACGCAGAGGCCTGCCTCTCTCCTAATGCAAGCTTGGTGGACACTGGGGAGACCTCCTTTTTCTTGGCCCCACCCTCTTCAAGGATCAGGGCTACACCTGGGCTCTCTGCCATTTCTGGGGCGCACAGTCAACTCCTCCATGTGGTGGCAGCTGGGCTCTCCCCAAACCCCAAGGAACATACTTCAGCCTTTCCAAGGCCTGAGGTGGCATGACTCTTCCACTGCAATAAGGTGGAAGGCCCATCCTCTGCCTTCGGGGCAAACTCACCCTCTCCACGTGCTTGGGTGGGACTGCTCTCCTGGCCCGAGGCTTCCTGACTTCAGACCTCAGCCTCCATGGATTGCCCCTGAAGTTATTTTTCCTCCCATGTGTCCCTTCTCTGAGCCCCCTAGTCCAGACTGGCAGCAGCTCTATTTATACAGGTCCCATAGTACTCTCGTTGCCTTTCTATGCAGTAGCCTTGGATCATGCCTGTCAGACATAAGGAGTTTCCACAAATCCTTCCTAGATAACTCCATGTCCAATCTTGGCTTTTTCTGAAATGACTGACTGGTTTCACATTTGGACAAATCATGTGGGGCCCCACTCCCTGGGATCTCCCCTCCTGGAAACCCAGAATTTTCCAGAATCTTAATTTCTGGTTTCTTTGTACTCAAGAGTTCAGTTCTCAGTTTATCTGTTTCCTGCCTCATTTCACTATAAACTGTGAGGAGAAACCAGGCTGCACTTTCCATATTTAATTTGGAAATCTCTTCTGCTAAATATCAAGTTCATGTCTTTTAAAATCTGCTGTCCAGCCAAAGCCATTAGTCAATTTTGCCAGATTATCTGCCATTTTAAAACAAGGATCACCTTCCTTCCAGTTTACAATAATATGTGCCTCATTTCTGTCTATAGCTTCATCACAGGTATCTTTAGGGTCCACATTTCTACCAACAGTCTCCTCAAAGCATTCCAGGCGTTCTCTATCAGACTCCTCACAACTCCTCCAAAATCTTCGCCTTATCTATTTAAAAAGCCATTCCAACATGTTTGGTATTTGCAAACCACAGCAGCACCCCTCTCTCGGTACCAATATCTGTTCTAGTTGCTAGCTGCCAGAATGCAATACACTAGAAACGGAATGGCTTTTAAAAGGGGGAATTTAATAAGTTGCTAGTTTACAGTTCTAAGGCTGAGAAAATGTCCCAATTAAAACAAGTCTATAGAAATATCCAATCTAAGGCATCCAGGGAAGACACCTGGCCTTCATTCAAAAGGCCAATGAAATTCAGAGTTTCTCTCTCAAGTGGAAAGGCACATGGTGAACACAGCATCATCTGCTAGCTTCCTCTCCAGCTCCGCGGGATGCGTTTTCCTTCTTCATCTCCAAGAGTCACTGGCTGCTGGACTCTCTGCTTCATGGTTCTGCAGCATTCTCTACTCTCTCAGAATCTCATGGCTTTCTCTGTCGTTGTTCTCTAGCTTTTTCCAAAGTGCTTCTTCTTTCAAAGGAGTCCAGTAAAACCAATCAAGACCCACCTAGAATGGGGGGAAACAAGTGTCTATCTAATCAAGTTTAATAAACACAAATGATTGAGTCACGTCTCCGTGGAGATAAGCTAATTAAAGTTTCCAACATACAGTACTGAATAGGGATTAGAAGAAATGGCTGCCTTTATAAAATGGAATTAGGATTAAAACATGGCTTCTCTAGGGTACAAACATCCTTTCAAACTGGCACAACTATGGACCTTAGTTTTAGTTTGCATTAGCTGTATTTTTCCCATACACCAACTTATTAACACCTGATAATAGTGATGAAAATATTTGGAAACCACAACCTGATAAAGGTTTAATATTCAGAATATATAAAGAAATCCTACCACTCAGTAATAAAAAGACAAATAACCCAATTTTAAAAAATGTTGAAATGTTATTTGTTGAAAAAATGGTTGAAAAGTTGATCATGGGGCTGTGTGCACAACTATGTGATGATACTGTGAGCCAGTGATTGTATACTTGGGTTGGTTTGTAAAGTGTGTGAATATATTATAGTCAAGCAACATTTTAAAACAAGAACAACAACAAAAATGGTCAAAAGACCTGAATAGACACTTTTTCAAAAAGGAAATACAAATGGCCAAAAAGCACATGAAAAGATGCTCAAAATCACTAGCGATGAGGGAAATGCTAATCAAAACCATGAGATATCATTTCATACTTACTAGAATGGCAAATATCAAAAAGGCACAAAATTACAGGTGTTGGAGAAGATGTAAAGAAATGGAAATACTTACTCACTGCAGGTGGGAATGTAGAATGATGCAGCCACTGTGGAAACAGTTTGGCAGGAAGCTAAGTATAAAATTGCCATATGATCAGGCAGTCTCTCAACTAGGTATATACTCAGAAGAACGAAAGCAGGGATGCAAACAGACATTTGCACACTGATGTTCATAGCAGTGTTATTCATAATTGTCAAAAGATGGAAACAACCCACGTGTTCAGCAACTGATGAGTGGATAAACAAAATGTGGCATATACATACAATGGAATATTATTCAGCTGTAAGAAGAAATGAAGTCCTGATGCATGAGACAGCATGGATGAACCTTGATGACATTATGTTGAGTGAAACAAACCAGACTCCAGAAAACAAATCTTGTATGGTGTCACTGCTATGACCTAATTATAATGAGCAAATTCTTGGAGCTAAAATCTAGAGTATAAGTTACCAGGAGATAGAAAGAGAGTAGAGAATGGGGTTCTTCCTGTCTCATGAAGCTCCCTGGGAGAGCTTCATGTCCAAAGATCGCTGGCTGGTGGCTCTCTGCTCTGTGGTGCTGCAGCATTCTCTGCTTTCTCTGAATCTCTAGCTTTCTCCAAAATTTCTCCTCTTTTAGAGAGAACTAATCAAGACCCACCCGAATGGGTGGAGACACATCTCCACCTAATGCAGTTTAACAACCACTCTTGATTGAGTCACATCTCTAGGGAGATGATCTAATCACAGTTTCAAACATACAGTACTGAATAGGGATTAGAAGAAACAGCTGCCTTTACAAAATGGGATTAGGATTAAAACATGGCTTTTCTAGGGGACATAACATCCTTTCAAACCAGCACATTAAGGTTGATTGTAAATACTTGGAAATGGATAGAGGTGATGGTAGCTCTTTACTGTAAGGGTAACTCATAGACTGAATTATGGGTGTGATTATGTCTGAAAGGGGAAGTTTAGGGTTGTGTGTGTCATTAGAAGGATATATGCTAGAGGATAAAAAACGGGCCTATGTAACATAGTAAACCCTATTGTGGACAATGACTGTGGTTAATAGTGCAAATATAAGAATGTTCTGGGCGGCTGCCGTGGCTCAGCAGGCAGAGCTCCGACCTGCCGTGCTGGAGGTCTGGAGTTCGATCCCTGGTGCCTCCTGCCCATATGCAAATTTAAAAAAAAAAAAAAAAAAAAAAGAATGTTCTTACATGAACTAGAACAATGTATGTCACAATTACAAGGTGTTAATAATAGGATGGTATATGGGGAAAATTACAACTAATACATACTATGGACTATAGTTAACAGTAACATTGTAATGTATCTTGTATACAATAATGTATTCTTGTATCAGTTGTAACAAAGGGACTATACCAGTACAATAATAGGGGGACATAAGGAGTATGGTTTGTCTTGTTTTGTTTTGAGCAATGAGAATGTTCTCAAATTGATTGTGATTAACACACAACTCTGTGATTGTACCAAGAACCTTTGGTTGTACACTTTGGATGGATTGTATGGTGTTTGAATAAAACTGCTTATAAAAAATATTAGGATGAGAGTGCATGGGTGGTTTAGTGGTAAAAAACTCGCCTTCTATGCAGGAGACCTGGGTTTTATTCCTGGACTGTGCACTGAAATATATATATATATATATATGAGGATGGCATATGGGAATCTTATATTTTATGCATGATTGTTCTTTAAACCCACAACTTTTCTAATAAAAAAATTTTTTAAAAAGAATATCAATTGGCTGAATATGTGGGGCTGATTCTGGACTTCCAATTCTGTTTAGTTTATCTATCTTTATGTCAGTAACACACTGTTTTGATTCCTGTCACTTTGTAATAAAATTTGAAATTTGGAAAAATAAAATAAAAGCTGATATTTAGAATATTTTCCAACATTCATGTGCATACTTAGAAGAAATAACTCAATTGGCTAGCTGTGCTGTAAACAGTTCCCCTGGAAAATATCTGTCCTCTTGGGAGGGAGGCAGGCAGATGTCTCTGGCCATTAGAATTCCATTTAGTTAAGTGTTGACTCCAGTTCACAAAACAGTGTCCCAGTGACCTGGAAAAGTCAAGCATGACCCAAAGTGCCCGACTGGCCAATGGAGAGACATTTCCTCTAAGTAAAGTAGCTAATTCAGCACAGAGGAAGATAAAAAAGTAGAAGGAAGAGAAGGGGAAGAGAAACAAAGCAGGAGGAGGTAAAATATATTTAGACCATATGACAGCTCTGGAATAAATAAGGGAAAAGAGGGAAAGAGTAGATGACCTTAATTGTCTCCACATCAGTTCTCATCAATGATAAATGAAAGAATGCCCCTTTGTTAACAAACAAGGTCGGTGTTGTTACACTGTTTAATGAACACTCTTACAACCTGGTAGTATGAAATGTGTGGTCTGATTGGTTAATCTCAAAAAAATGATGTTGACGTCTCACAACTTAAACATCATATAGCTTTGTAGTTTCTCAATTTATTACTCTTAAAAACAAACATAGTTTTCCAAACAAGTAAGAGGGCTATTAATCTTTTTGAAACTTTTCCTGGATTTCTAAGACCCCCTATCTAGAGTAACTCGAGTGTTGATACCTTTTTTTTTTTTTCCAGGTAGTAAGTTTCCTTTGCCCTCAAATTGGAAAGAGTTTTGGGTTGCTTATTTTCTTTGCTGTTTCTGTTTTGTTTTGTTTTGTTTTTTTAATGACCTGAAGGGGTAATCCTTTTGGATTTAGGAAAAATATCCTGATTCACTCTTCTTTCCGCCCTTCAACCATTAAAGCCCTTTCATCAGTTTAGGGGTTGGAAAACAACATGCAACACCAGGGAATAGGAAGTGTGAATACCACACAGCACTGAAATGTAAGAATAATTTGAGGACCATAATTATCCAGGGTGGCAGTTTGATGAGGGATGGAGGTTGACACTCCTAAGCTTGAGTAGATTGTCCTGGAATCTGAGTGGCTGTAAATGGTCCACATTTCAAGTTCCTGCCTCACCCCAAAGCGCTGGCGCTCCATCATAACAAGGCCCACCTGGGGACCTGCTGCTCTGCCCCAAACGGCAGAGAGCCAGGTGCTGAGTCATCAATACCGCCCAAAGCTCTGAGCCAAGAGCTGCAGGGTGACTACACCTGTTTTTCTTTGCCACTGTGACCAAAACACCTTTCTGGGCAGAGTGGCTAGAAGGGAGCGCCACCAGCTAATGTTTCAACAAGACCTTTTAATTTTCATACATCTCTATTAAAATGAGCATCAAGCTTTTACACTCATAGGTGGTACAAATGGTCTTAGAGGTCATCTCATTGAACTGCTTCATTTTATGGATGTGGAAACAGACCTGGAGAGGTTATACGTCTTGCCAATGTCATCCAGCTGGACAAACTAGGAACAAACCCCAGACTCTTGGTCACCTGATCCCCCCACCTGCTCCCCAGTATAAGGTCTTTCCATTTCGTGACACTGACGTCCCTTCACCCCATTATTACTATTGTTCTGGTACTGCATTCTTTTAAAATGAAATAATGACTTCACATGATTTTATGTATCCTTATGAATGCTTGCATGGTGCAAGTTAAAATCTATGTTATCTCAGCATAGGGTGTCGTGTATGATGTTAACAACATCAACTTAGAGATTTTTTGTTGGTGGTGGTCTTATCCAGAAATTCACGTTTCTGAAGATCTACATAGAAATGATACTGTAGTCCTATTGCAAGGAACTGACCACCTACTCCTGAACTATCACCAATTTGTAGCAACTTAAAATTTCAATGCAGGGCATAGCCAGATTTAGCAATGTTTTTATTGACATTCTATTCTAGCATTGCCCTAGGGGTGCTAGTATAAATATCACAAGAGGAACATGGAATTCTCTATTAGACATAGAAATCCAAATATAGTCAGAATATGCACTATTCTTACTTAAATATTCTTTGTAAGTTGAAGTTGAATTAATCATATACAAGGTTACCCCCAAACACTTATAAAATGAAATGCTACAAATGAAACCAGGTATTAGCATACATAGTTCAATTTGAGCCCTCTTAGCAGATATTCATGGAAATGATGTATTCATAAGATGCCAAAAGCATTAACCCAGTTATACATAGTTCTCTCCCTGCTGCGGGGAGTTACTCTTTGAGAGCAGTGAGCTAGTCTTATTCATACTTAACCTTAACATCCAGGCTGGCCCAATAAATGTTCATTGAATGAACAGATGAGTGAATGAATGAGTACACATGCTGGCTTTTTCTTTCATTATTAGAATGAAAAACCGACAAATTGAGATGAAAAAATAAAATCACCTCAAGACCCACCTATTGCACTATCCTGTCTGATGGAAGGATTTTAAAATAAGAGGGACCTTGCAGAGGATTTTCTAAACATTTCTTTTCCTTTAGTGGTACATGGGTCAAAAGAACACAGGATTATGTGAATTACACTTAGCAAATCCTCAACAAACTCTCTAACTCCATAGCTAGTACATAATGAAGTATAGTTTCCAGAATATGCTTAAAACTGTATTTGTTTTTAAAGGTCTGTGCGTTGCGTGGCCTAAGGCTGCTATGATGAAATGGAGAGGGCAGTGGCCACGGAATAGGAAGGTCAAGGTCCTAGACAAGTTTTTGTGACACTAAAGCAAACTACCTATGAATAGTTACTGTTTGTGTAATACTATGTGCACCTGGCTAAGGGTTTTTTCCCCTGCATTATCTCATTTATTTAACTTGCCTCAGCCTCTGTTTCCCTATATGTAGAATGTGGACAACAAAATCTAATTCATAGGCTTTCTGTGAGAATAAAATGAGAGAAATGACTGTGATAGAGTAACTTAGAGAGTATAAGTCAAATGTGAGGCATTATTTTCATAATTATGAATATATTATAGCAGCACTAAGATTAGTACTTAAAGTACATTTTTACTTTCTGTTTCTTCTGTTGGAACAATGCCATTTAAAATGAATACTATAGAGAAAAAATAGGCATGACTCATGAATCATATGCCCTTTGGAACTTTAATCTCTTGTCTTCTTTATTTATCTTTTGAAGGAAATGAACCAAAGAAGGAAAAAAGTCAAGGCAAGAGTGGAGAAGACAAAAAGTTACTCTAAGAAATGCCCAGCTAATTTCTAGAAAGTTTCTTATCTGCAAATGATATGGTCAAATGGTTCAGTGTGTTTTTTAAGAGTCTGCAGGACTACTTGGAGTGTGATTTGTAATCTATTTCTGAAATTTTTTTTCCTTACATTTCTAATCTCTTAGGAGTCTCAGAGTAAGAAGTGCATAGTAAAAGCCTGGAAGCTTTGTTCCAGGCAGGAGAAAAACAAGCCAACCCCATTCTGGGCCTTGAAGCTTGACAGTGTCATTTATGGAGTGACATAGTCACACCGTAAATGACCAGAGACATTCCAGAGTTCATGACTATTGCATAACAACAACACTTCGAGGGTGGCTGCAGGCACGAGGCATGACACGCCCAGTGTGTGGTGAATGTGGAGGAACTGCTCCCCTGGAATGTGGGGTTGCTCCAAGGCTCCGGAACCTTCCTCTCCATCCCCACCAACCAAGCGTGCCTCCGCCAGGGGCGGGGACTGGACAGACTGGAGGAATGACTCTATTTTCAGGGAATGACAAATTGATTGTTCTGACTGGGTGAGAGTACTTGCTTACCTGCCTCCTGCTCTGCTTCCAAGGACAACCTGCAGGGAGGATTTGTTTAGGAGCGACTTGTATGAGGAAGTGTCCCAGAGCTGCGAGAACCTAAACAACCTGGTGCTGAAGAGGAAAATTTAAGGTGAGGGGCCTTCTGCTCCCTACACTCCTACAGCCACCAGATTGTTAGGACATTCCATTCCTCTGAGAGAGAGAGAAGGAGACAAGATGGCAGCTTTAAATTACATGTGCAATAGCCTAGGAGCTTGTAAACACTTGAGGAGTTGATTGCTATTTTCATTCCTGAGTAGTTTGGTGGTGCAAATAACAATTCCATAAACTGCTGAAGCCCAGCCGGAGTATTGAGGACATGCATTTGTGAACGTGATCCACAGCAAGTCATGAATATTCATGGTAGAGTGAATCTGAATTTCTCCCAGAACTGGTCAGCTGGAGCGTGAACTCAGAACAGGTCTTAGCATGGAAGTCAAGTATAGAGACTTAAGTGAAGAAAAGCATTCATGATTGGTGGCATGATCAAGGACTGTCAGTACAGAGTCTGTCTTAAAAAGGCTCAAACTAGATAAATAGTCGTGCACCAATCCCTCTTTTTCCCTTCCATCTGCTTGATACAGATGCCCAGCAGGGAGGTATAACGTAGTCTCAGGCTACACCAAAGTTCATTGTGGCCACTCTTTGGGCCTCTCGGAAACATGGAACTTTCTGAAGAGGATGTTCTTTCCTTTATTTAATGATCTATTCTGCCAGCCCGCCAAGATGATCAGGGGCACAGTAGGCTGCCAGAAAGATACACTTTACTGCTATAAGGATTGGAGAGTCCAGCCGGGATGAGTTTTCTGGCTAGGCCAGGAAGGCAAGTTCAGGGATATCTCCCCTACCCTCTCCCCCCCACCACCCCCTGGGCCCCCAACAGCTACCTCCACTTGCATCACTGAAAGGGACTTTCCCTCTCTAACCACCAGGGTCTCCAGTGGTGAACAAAGATGATGACAAAAGGCATGATGTGGTTTCTGCTCAGTTAGAAGCACAGGAAAAACTTTCAAACAGCCCTTAGAAGGGAGAAAAACCCAGCACGGAAGGAAGTGTGCACACCTTCAGTGCAGACTTTACCCTATGTGTGTGTCTGTGTGTGTGTGTGCTTGGTCTTTCAAAAATATATGAGTCTTCATCTGGAGAAACTCAGGAGCCCAGTGGCCCTCAGCAAAGCCCTCAGAGTGGAGGTAGGCAAGATGGGGTTGAGAGGCTCTACTAGCAAGAGTTCATATCCACTCTGTCACTTTCAGATTCTCATTTCTCTGATTTGAACAAAATTCAAACCTGAATTGAGGAGCTGTTTCTCTCACTTCATTTCTAAGTTAAATAGTTGGTTTTAGAAGTTTCCCTTCCTTCCTGCCCTCCTTTTCTTTCTCTCTCTTTCTTTTTTTTTCTTTTCCTCCCTCCTTTCTCTTCTCTTTCCTTCTCTTGTCTTCCCTTCCCTTCCCTCCTTTCCCCTCCCCTTCCGTTCTCTCTTTCAATTTTTTCCACCAATCTCTTAAGAGAATCTATCTTCAGGCTCTAGATTAGCAATCACATATTAAGTTATTATGTTGAGATTAGGGAGGAGGTTGAAATAGCTGTAGCCTATCTAAGATGGGCTGAAGGGTTTGCTTTGGACATTGTAATTTTCAGTCTGGAACCCACATGTATGTCAAAACTAGAGAAGACAAAAACTACCAATTGGAAGCAATACGACTATAAATCCTCTAGGTTTTCTGTTGGTTGCAAAAGCTCTATAACAGGTGGGCATACTGAAAGTTTTCAGATCATTTTTAAGGGAATCCTGCCTGATGGGATTACATTCCCTAGGCCAAAAAAAAAAAAAAAAGGTGGAACAGACTGCCCTTTCTCAACTTTCATCTCTCAATTTTCATCTCTGCCTCCAGGTACATTGGTTAACTATGTATGGGCAATATTTAAAACAGAAAGCACATCTTCTTAAACTCAGAAGCAACAAGGTTGGTTTGCTTAATGTGTGCTTGAAGCAGAACCTAAGTCCATTTATACACTTCTTCATGCTCTAAATTGGAATGAACTTTAAAGCCAGTTTATCCAAAATAGCATCTGAATTTTTGCAGTTGCCCAGTGTCTTCTACCTGAGGATCACTGGGACCCTTAGCTGCAGTTGCTAGGTCTCTGAGGCCTGCTCCAAAGTGCCTCAGTTTCCGGTGTGGTGCACTGTTGACCTGAGACTGACGCAGAACCACTGAAGCCTAACTAATGCCTTTCTGCTAAAATGCACTGAGATGCTACTTCAATCTGACACTTCATGGGGGAACTGGCCATCCCCAGAGTGGTGGAAGCCTTTCAATAAAGGACATCTGGAGTGGGATGGATTCAAAATAATGGTGGGCTATAACAGGCCAGAGTTCTCCAAAACTCCCTATCTCCTCCTCTCTTTACTGGAATATCTGCAGAACTAGTTAAGAGTCAAGCTCCTGACAAGACAAAAGGCAATAACTTAAGGCCATAAAACGTTGCTGTTTTGAAATGAGCTTCAAGAGTAGTGTAGGTACATTTAAACTTAAGGATAAAAGGAGAAAGGGAATTTTGTGACTTTAAATGAACTTGTCTCCAGGCCCAGTGATTAAGAAGCCAAAAGTAAAACAAAACAAACACTAAACAAAAGTGCAATCACTATTAAGAAACTTCTGTCAGTAATCTATGAGAAATCTTTCCAAATTGTCTCTGGGAAACGGAGCCATGTCTGAATATCTCAGTCAACTAAAACTTGTTATGACATATGGCAAAGTTCTAGATAAAACAGTGACAGGTAACCTGGTATAGGGCAAATCAAATGTAGTAATTCTGCTTCCATCATTAAGTTATCTAGAGTTATTCTAAAACATCATTTGTAGTATTCAATATCCTTGTTTGCAAATGTGAAGTTGACTTCGCTCTTTCCCTTGAAATTAGTGTGATGTGATGTGGTAAAAATAAAATAAAGGACACAGCATGGCTAAAAATAAAACAGAAAGTAAAGTAAAATAAAATAAAGTTTTTGTTTGTGAACTTGGAAAATAAAGAAAACAAAACTCTGCTGTGTTGTCAAGCTGGCCATAAGTAAAGACAACGGCGATGACTCCTTTGGGCCATGCCCATCTTGGCAATAGACACATTATCCAACCTGCTAGTGTAGGAAGCCCAGAGTTAGGACAT
>PVIY010013604.1:0-58759 GCA_004026745.1 Myrmecophaga tridactyla
AAAATGAAAACCCACTTTGAGAGCAAAAAGCCACCTGGTGTGGTTTCACTGGGGAAGGTCACCTGCGTTGGTGGCCCTGGCAGCATGGGTATCAGACCGAGACAAAGAATTGCCCTGGCCCTTTTCCTTCCGGGTTCCCTGACCAATCCCCCACCCCCACCACCAAGAAGAGGCAGAAGAGAGTGGGATAATCGCTTAAATTAAGTCAATCATTAAGATTGATTGAATCTTGGCTCCAAATCCAGGCAAACCTGCCAAGGCAAACAGCTTTTCCTTCTGTAGGATCACTGGCTTTCCATTCCTCTCCATCCTACCCCCCAGTGTTCACCCAAACGGCAGGCTGGAGTGTGGGATGGTCTCCTGAAAGGGTAGGGATGGGGCTTTTTTACTTGTTACCTTAATTTTTCCCAGGGGCAAATTTTTTTTAACGTTGATATATATATTTTAACTTTTTTGGGTGAAATATATGTATACAGGAAAGCAATAAATTTCAAAGTATATTTTAACAAAGTAGTTTTAGAGCAAATTTCAAAGTATGGTATGGGTTACAGTTCCTCCATTTCAGGTACTTCCATATAGTTGCTCTAAGACACTAGAGATGAAAAAGAAATATCAATGTAATGATTTCACAGTCATACTCATTTGTGAAATCCTGTCTTCTCTATTACAACTCCTCCTTCTCCTTTGATCCTTCCCCCAATCTTTAGGGCTATTTGGGCAATGACCGTTCTGACTTCTTCATGTTGAAAAGGGGTGTTGATATTATGGGGTAGAGGAGGCAACTGGTTGATGGCTCTGGGAAAGACTGGTAACTCTAGGTTTCAGGGTTTATCTGGCCCAGGAACCATCTGAAGGTTTTAGGTTTCTGAAAAATAAACTTAGTGAGTGAAACTTTTATAGACCCAGGGGCACATTTTAGTGAATCTTTCTTGGGTGATGGTTTAAGCATCCTGGCGGCCTAGGTAGCCCCCCAAACTTACTGAGACCCAGGAAGTCAACAAGATCAGCACGGGCAGGTCCAAGACCTCCCTGCCCCCTCAGACCTAGGGCAAGCAGGGTCTAGCACCATTTGCAGAATCACTGAAGTCCATGGTACCCACCCCCATAGTTGTGGATTCTTGCAAAGTCTGAAAACAAAGGCTTTGATAACAAGGGGAAGCACGTTTCAATGGAAAGGACCACAAGTCCAGAGTCGGCAGGCCCAGCTCCTCCACCACAGACCTTCTGGATAAACCTGGGTAAATTGCTTTGCTTCTCTGGACATCAGTATAGACATCTGCAAAATCAAGGTGCTGAAGAAGTTCATCTCAGTCTCCACCCCAGCACTGGCAATCTTTCTAAACGTTCGTTGCGTCCTGTCTCTTTCCTTGAAATTCAATATAGAGCCCTGATCGTTAAAGGAAAGATACGCTACATCTCAAATCATAACTGGTGTTCCTGCCTGCCAGAGACCTTGCTTTCATTTGTTATAGCTCAGTCCTACAGCGAAGGCAATGCACAAGAGTCCATTTTGGTCATGAAGTTGGTTAAGCTCAAAGACAGCCCCCAGAAAAACATCTCTCACCTTCCACAACACAGGGACACTACTCCAAGCAAGGTGGTCAGCAGATCTTCATGCCATCCCATTCGGCAGAGAGGGCAAACGAGACCACAGGGGGTAGAGAGGGGACAGGAAGCCAGCTGGGTTCGAAGTGGCTATGGCAGGTTCTAAGGTTTCTTGGCTGGGCTATCCCCAAAGAAGCTGTGTCCAGTGCCTCTGAGAAATGGCTGCAGGCACACCTCAGTTCTTCTCCCTCTGCTCTTTATTCTGCTAATCCCTGTGAAGGCTAAGGTTGCACTCCAGGAAAACTTTGTGATTTTCCTAGCCATCCTTCGGGCCAAACTACAGACTATCCTCGCCCTGAAGCCTCCCAGGCCCACTCCAGCCTGCAGTGACCTCTCCTTCCTTGGCCTTCACGGCCCTCCCTACCTGGGCCTTGATTCAGCGGAGCCTCCCGTGAGAGCGACCTGGGAATGAGCCTCCACCCCCCACCCCCACCCCCACCCTGTGAGCCCGTGCACAGCGTGGACCAGGTCTTTTTCATCTCTCTTCAGCCCAGTGCCCAGAGCTCGGGCATCTGTTAAGACAGGCGAATGCAAAGATGCAAACACAATCACTGTCCTGAAGTTCACAGCCTCTCTAGGGAGAGAGACTGGAATTATTTGCACAAAGCTCTGCATTTACACTAATAATAATGCAACAACAACAACAATGGCTCAGAGTTGCTGAGCACTCGCTGCAGGCCAGGCACAGGTCTAGGCGTGGTAAATGATATTAACTCATTAACTCCTCCAACAGCCCTGTAAGGTGGATGCTATAATTGCCAGTTTGCAGACGAGGAAATGGAGGCATAAAACGTTCAAGTAATTTGCCCACAGTCCCAATGGATGGAATTTGATCCCAGGCAGTGTGGCTCACACAGTGTAAACAACATCAGATGGAAACCTTAACTCTCTGCCTGGAGAAGCCCAGGCAAGGCTGTAGCCTTACAGCACTTTGCAACAACACAGAAGATGCTCGGTAGAGTTCCGAGTGGACAATGAAGCCTGAAGAGGTAACTGCTCCTCTCTGAGTCTCGGTGTTTCTTTTCCTTAAAATGCAGAGAATGTTCTCCTACAAATTCATTCCAAACAACGTCCCTGAGAAAGATTAACTCAGAAGTGTCTTTTAAAACCTAACTAACAATAAGGTGATATTAATTTGATGTGTTGACAAGAGGAGGTAAAAATATCTGCTTTTAAAAGGTCTAGGACAAGGAGAATTGCAAAGTAATTTTAGGGAAGGAAAACGCTTACAGTGTAACGTTGATGGGAAAGAAGATCAATTGGCCAAACAGTGCATATCAAATGAAGCTGAGGAGAGAATGACACCACAGTTCTAAGGGTTGCTGTCTCTGGGTAGTAAAACTATGGTGGGTGTCTAGCCTCTTAGTTATACTTTATGCTATTCTCTAAGTTTTATACAGTGAGCATGTATTTTATAATCAGGAAAAAAAAGTTTGCCAAAAAGACACAAGTCATTTCAAGAAAAGATTTGGGTAGCTGAGATGCATAGCGCCTACAGGCCCCCTCTCTTCCTGACCATCCACAGGTTTTCAGGCAACTATTTTCTGTTCCCTTTTCAGAGGTTTTGCTGCATCTTCACAGAAGTCCCAGAAGACACCAAATTAAGTCATCAACCACTCTTTTCTATCCAAAAATACTCAATTCCTTCCTATCCCATGAAGGTGGTCACCACAGAGAAGCAGGAATGGGACGCTTCTGAGAGGGAAAGAAAACAACTATCATGGCAGGACAGTGGGAATCAAGTGGGACTGTCCTGGGCAAACCAAGGCATTTGGCCCCCAACAAGGGCCCCTGTGTAGGGACAGGGCCTCGTCCCAACGATAGGGTGAGGAGCAGGAGAGGGCACCACCTTGCCAACAGGAGGGAAGAGAACAATCCCCTTCTTCCTCTCCTGGGCTGCTCGCCTCCTGGCAAGACCATGGATCAAGTGTAATGCACCATTTCTCCCAACCTTTTCACAGAAGTGTAGAGCCATACCTGGCTTCTAGGGAATCGGGGTCTAGTGAGCACAGCACCCCTGAGCTGAAGGAACCTTAGAGCCAGTCCAGTGTTCTAAGTCCAGTCCGCTCCATTTGCAGGTGAGGAAACTGAGGCTCAGGGAGGTCAGTGACTTGCCTAGGGTCACAGGGCCAGTGGGGGCAGAACCAGAGCAGGAAACCCACGTCCTGGGGTATCCTCCTTCCACCGTGGCGAGCTGCTCCCCAGGTCTTGGCTCAGGGACGGCTCCCACCGGGGTCTCGCTACTCCCCCTTCTCTCCTAAGGGCGTCCTCAGTATAAATGGATTCAGGGCTGGGGGGAAGGGGGGCAAGGAAGAGCAGCTCTCTCATTCATCACAGACTTCTCCAAAGTACAAAGGTCAGAAAGCTCAAAAGAAAAATCCCTGCTTCTATCCAGCACACCCTTCTCCCTGGAGCCAAAACGGACGCTCATCTCTCTGGACCCGCACCCAGCCCACCCCCGGTGGGGTCACAGTCACAGACTACCGTTCTTCCCACTCATTCATATTTCTGACCCTAAATATCCAACTTCCTACCCTTGAATTTTCTCTGTTTCTTTTTTTTTTTTTTTTCCAGCCTTTCTAGACTTTGTGTAAACAGCAGAGAGACACGAGTCGCCCTGGCAGCCTGCCCCGACCCGGGCCCCTTGGCAGGCACGGAAGCCCAGGCCGCATGGGGGCTACGGGGCACAGCCTCCCCTGCCACGGCAGGCGACAGAGCCCAGCAGCACAGCCCACGTGGCTCTCCTATCGCCCACCGGCAGAGCGCCGCCCAAGGTACACAAATATCCGGCTGGGTTACAATTTACAAGAAACAGGATGGAGAGGAATGCTGGTCTCCCAAAGGTGAAATTTGTCTTGGCCTGAGACAGGTTTGGTGGAAGCCAAGAATCTAAAAAGCCAAGGGGAGCCGGCACCAGGTCCTATCTCAAAGCTGGCCCTTAGCGCCCCTATTTCCCGAGCCTCCCATTCTCTGCCGGGCTCTGCTGCATGCGCGCAGGACAAGGGTGGTAGCCACTGCAAGCCACATGTCCTGACTTCTGCTTCTACTTGCTGAGTCTCTTTTCTTTCCCTCGACCCATCTGGAGCCCTGCAGGCAGGTAGCAGGCCAAAGGTTCAGAGAGCCTGAGGGGAGCAAGGGGTGCCAGGAAAATAAAAGGCAATAGCAGCTCATATGCCTCAACCTAGAGCTCCTTCTCTGCTTCTTCAGGAAGGATGCTTATTAGAAGGAAACATAAATAAATAATAATAGTAATAATAAACCACCCCGCAGCTGTAGAGGCTACTGCCCCTGGGGCCTAACTGACCCGAGAGGAGACTCACAAGAAGTCTAGGGAAAGGGCAGACTTGGGGTAAAGCTGAGATAGCGTTAACAGGAAATAGGTACTCAGAGCACATTCTAGGGCACCCTCCCCAAACCCCAACTTCATAAGGTAGATGCTCTCTGGGTACACATGCCAATTTCCCGGCTCTAGAAATGGCAGGTTTTCTTTTAAAATGCTACAGTAGTCTCCGAGTCCACTGCTTCTCTGCCGACCGAAGACAGTCAAAACCCCAGGAGTTGAGGGGCAATGGTTCTAGGAGACAATCCTACAAGCCCCAAGCTCCCGGGAGCCCGCGTGCCATTACTGACTTCCAGAGCTGAACCTCACACCTTCCCGGCTCTTCACCTGCCCAGGGCCCCCACTTCTTGTTCGTGGACTTGTGCCCCACTCCGGAAGCGAGGGACAGTCCTTTCTCCTACTGCTCCTTTTCCAGGCCACCACGGCTCCACCAGAGGACACTCACCTCGCCTGGCCTCCACCTCCTCTCAGAAGGTTCGCCCTGCTCTGAAGCTGAAGAAGTGGAGGAGGGTGAGCGAGTCCCTACCGCCTAGGGGTTGCAGGAGCGGGGTCGCCGCACGGCTCTCCTTCCCGGTGCGGGAGGGCTGCCGAAGGTGAAAGTCACTGGATCCCATCACGGCCATGGCACGGGCCAGCTCACTCACGGGCAGCTCAGCGCCTGGCTACCCTCAGACCCTCTCAGCCCTGTTAGCCAGGGCAAGGCATTCTGGCAACTGTGAGGCACTGTCCAAGCACGCGTTCCATACATGGACAGCATGCAGACAGTGCTCCACCACGCCGACAGTGATGCTGACAGTGCTCCACCACACCGACAGTGCTCCACCACACCGACAGTGCTCCACCACACCGACAGTGCTCCACCACACCTACAGTGCTCCACCACACCTACAGTGATGCAGACAGTACTCCACCACACCGACAGTGCTCCACCATGCCGACAGTGCTCCACCACACCTACAGTGATGCCGATAGTGCTCCACCACGCCGACAGTGCTCCACCACGCCGACAGTGCTCCACCACACCTACAGTGATGCCGACAGTGCTCCACCATGCAGACAGTGCTCCACGATACCGATAGTGCTCCACGACACAGACAGTGCTCCACCACGCAGACAGTGCTCCACCACACCTACAGTGATGCCGACAGTGCTCCACCATGCCAATCCGTCATAATGGAGACTGGACTGTGAAACAATCCCTAGCATACACACAGGCCAGCAGGCAGGAGGCTGAGGGCTGTAGGCCCTGTGCGGAACACACTCCACACCGAGGGGAGGGGAATGTTCATTTGCATGACAGCCAGGAAAGACACCATCTCAAGGTCCGGGCCCCCTGCCACCTTGCTGATGGCACTCTGGTGGTCCCATCTACCCTGACTGAGACTCCTCCAAACCACCCCAGTGAGTGTCTGTATTCTGGCTCATGTTCAACAAACAGAGCTCTTAAAGGACCCTCATTTCTCCAAAGAGCTAAAAATGAGCTGCTGGGCAGTTGTTCAGAGTGTAGAGACCCAGAAGGTGGCTCCTCAGCCGCTTTCCTGTCCTTTAGGACACAGTTCCCGAGATGCCTCTTGGGGAGCCGACCGGCTTCCCCCCATGTCTAAACATCTGACATTGCCTTGTTCCGTGCCCAGCAGACACCCTCTGCCCATGGAAGTCCCGGCACGTGCACCATGTGGCCTTGGGTCTGGGTCCTCCGTGGCTCCGCTCACGCGGCACGCCTGTAGGGTCAGACGCCGGGTCTTGTAACACCCCCCCCCCCACCCCCAGCCCGACTGCGGGCAAACCCAGATGGCCTCCACTAGAGCTGCCCCCCGCCTGCCAATGGCGGCTGGGAGCTAAGCCTTGCCTGCTAACACAGCATCCCGTGGGTGGGTCATCCCCACTCGAGAGTGTCCTCTGCACAGCAGGTGCTCCAGACCAACAATGCTTTCTTCACTGGGTGCCCCAGATGCACCCGTCGGGACCCACCGCACCACGCTGGCTTTTCTTGGTGTGGCAGAGAGGGCATCGTCCCTCCGCCGACCAGCACCCCCCACCGCCACCCACCAGGTCTGCTTCGGGATTCCTTGTATCGATTGGCAAGTGCCAGGCACAACCCTGAGGGCCTTACATGGCATCCTCACAACAACCTATGAAACAGGTAGCGCCATCATTTGCCTTTAAGACAAGTGGACTTAGGTGCAGAACTTTCCAGAGACGGCATCTAGTAAGTGACAGAGCCAGGGTTCGACCTAAGGGAAAGTGGCTTGAGAGTCCAAGTTCAAATCCTGCAGCCGACTTCCTCTCAGCAAATGCAGGCAGGCAGCTGATGGAAACCTGGGGCGCCGGCCTCTCCCCCGCCTTGATGCCCGGCCTCCTCAGCCCTGCCCAGGCGGCCCCGCGCTGCCTCTGCTCAGTGAGCTTGCACGAGTCACTTACCTCTCTGGGCTTCATTTCCCTCAAATGAAAAACAGGGACAGTATTTCCAGGCCTCAAAGAGTGGCTAGGAGGCTCCAGATAGAAAATAAGATCACGGATGGGAAAGCGTCTGGCAATGGCAAACAGTTCCCCTTCCTTCTAACTCTGTGCTCTTGCACATTTTTTAATTTCATATCCTGGGACGATATGGCTTATACAAGTAAATATATATTCAAAATACATTATGTAAATGAATACATCTGTCTACATTTATATTTTATTCATCTATTCCTTTGGTTTATTCTTCCTGAACGTCTGCCCGATTTTTAAGTACTCCCCTGCCTTTGGAAGAAGCAGAAAGTACAATTAAAACTTTCTACTTTGGTCAGGCCAAAACAAAACTTCTAAACTCTAGCTTTAGAAATTTTGATTCATTCCTCTGAGGTATTTCAAGAAACTCTCTGAGACTATCTATGATCTCACTCTTCACCTCGTTCTCCAAAGAGCGAAGATTCCAGACTTGTCTTCTAGCTAGCACTGCTGAATTTAGATCCTTGCATTTTAACTCTGTGACTTCTGACAACAGGTTTGCCCCACTGTGTTCCCCACCCCCGACCCCTTTCTGGCTTTTAGATTTCAACATCTCTGTGTCTTCAGCTTCTGAGCCCAGTCACCTCTGTGCTGCTTCTTCCATTTGCTACAACAAAAAAAGTATTTTCCTCTGACAAGGGTTAGAATTAGAGATACCACCAGACAGCCAACACATGTGTCTTTCCTCCTCCTCCTTATCTCCCTTCAAGTCTGTGGATTCTCTCTTTTAAAGGGGACTGGAATGGGCTTTAGGCCTTTTCCTGAGAATTATCTCAAGTTCCTCCAGATCAGGACAAACCCGATGGCTGGATGGCAAACCCAGTGAAGCAGCCCTTGGAAAGACAACGTGTGGGCACAGACTGCTCTCTTCAGCCGTTCTCAAGATTTATTCAGAGGCAATCCAACGGAGAGACCAGAAGGTCAGACCAAAATCAGCAGCTGAGCTTATAAAAACCTCCCAGAGCAACATTAATTTTCCTAGAAAGAAAAAAAAAAACTTTCCAGCTATGTTCTTGCATCTGTTGATTAGTTCACCTGACACATAAAGCTGATTCGCGGTTACTCCTTCTCTCAGTGACTTCTCCATCCAACCTATGGTTGTACACAAGATGTCCTAGCTGGCATGAGCACCAGGGCGACCCTCCCCCCCCCCCAAAACCTACCATCATTTTCTGTTGGCCACTGACCACTTACAGGAGTAATGATGAACCTTCTGGAAAAGATAAAACCCGAGCTTGTGAGTGGGAGCCAGACATAAGCAGGCACATCTGGAGGAGCACACAGGAGCCACATCGTGGAGTTAGAATGTGAAGCCCCTGGAGGAATCCAAGAGGAATAAGAAAGGGTCTGGTGTATCCACACTCAGTAGCAGGGCCTGAGGGGAGGAGGGAATAGTGGCTCTGGGTTCAGCACAGTGGCTATCACGTGGACTTTCCACACTGTGGGGAGAAAGTGCTGTGGAAATAAGTGGGAAGAGCTGTTTCACTACAGGCCCCAGCAACTTTGCTGCAGGGCCCCTCTGACCAAGTCCCACTCGGGGGCTGAGGACAGTGCTCGGTGGCCATGGGAGTGATGGGAGCCTTGGCAGGGGTCGTCCACCTGGCCAAGGAGCCACAGCTCAGCAGAGGCTGGGCTCAAAATACCCTGGCATCTGCAGCTCGACTGGCAGTGACAGGGACAGGCTCAGGGCAGCGGCAAACTGGGGAGCCTCAGGCGATCGTGGCCTCGGCCTGCAGGGACCGCAGTGGCTACTCACTCAGGGGAGCCCAGCCAGGGTGGCCGTGAGAAGAACGGGAATCCAAGCAAGCACAGGCCAGCGGGCTAGCACGGTTTGGATGGAAATGCTGAGATCCCAGGAGGCATGTGATGTGGTAAAGTCCCCAACATTTCTCACAAGGCCAGGAAGGGAGAAGGTGAGTGTCTCGCTGGCTGAAATCTCTCAGCTCTTCTTTCTCTTTCCTGAGGTCAGACACCCTTCCATGTGCCCCTCTGGCTGCCACACCACAGCCATGCCCGGGCAGGAGGTGACAGCCAAGCAGAAGCTAGGTCTGGGCCCCCTCCTGCTCCAACCCAGGGACCCAGGTTGACCAGCTGTCTATAATGGATTTCAGGGTGAGGGTTCTTTGAAGCAAGGATCCTGTTTACATAGAAGCAGAGATTTTTAGTGAACTGAATGAGACTTCCAAGATCATCCAGCAATGTCTCACTTTTCCAATCGGAAAACTCAAGCCCCCAGAGGAGGTGGGCTCCACAGTCACTTGGTCAACAGCAGCTGACCAAGACCCCACTCCCTGCAGCCAGCACTCTCCCCACTTCCCTCACTCCCCAAGGCCTTCTTCCCCTCATTTCTGTTCTTCCCACCCACTCTGTCTCAGAAGGGCGACCCCCAGCCTGCACGGGATCAACCAGCTTCAGAATTTTCTCCTCCCTCCTTTTCTTCTCCAAATGCAAGCAATCTTCTCCCTATCTCGATGCCAGAACAGAATGCCAAAAACCAGAAAACTAAGCCCCACTTCAGGCTGAAGAAGTCCAACCCCTGCTCACTATCAGATAAGTCATTTCCTGCAAGAAATGTGGCCATGGTAAGAGAGGAAAGCAAGAATCCAGGGGCCTCACGGCCACCCCTCGCTGCCCCCTTCAGGGAGGGCCCGGCAAGAATTGCCGGGGGCCCCCTCCCACGCTTCCAGGACCGCCCATCAGATAAAGCAGCCCGCTGCAACCCAGCACTCAATCCCTTCTGCTGCAGGAACCGCTTGGTGCGCACTCTCCAGGGTGTTTCCTGGGGTGGGGCTGACCTGCCTTCTGGGCTGAGAAAGTGACCTAGGGCAGTCAGGACGTGCTCCCATTAGCGCCAAGGTTAGAGGGCAGCCCCAGGACTCAGCTCAGGAATCTCCCACCACCATGTGGTCAGGCCAGGCCAGGGATGCCAGTGATCCCTCCAAGTTGCCTCAGAAGGAGCTGTCAGTATGGAATCCTCGGACAGGTGTCTTGGGGTGTTCCCAGGATCTGCCTGGTGAGGGCCCCATGGATGGAACGGGCAGCTTCTCCACCCCAGCCCAGGCATCCCCTTCCAAGGAACTGGGGGACAAGGCAGGGGAGCAGAGATCTTTCAGTTGCAACCAGACTCCTCTCACCACCCTCTCTCACAGAGTTTCAGAAAAGGGGGGACAAGGATGGAGAGGATGAGGAAAAGTAGGGGAAGCCTCCTAGTTTCTTTCTTAGGCTGGCCTGTTCTCTACTCTGAGTAATCATTCAAAACAAGGAAATCTGCCAGAAGACACATTAAAGCTGTAAGAGAAGAAGGCTCCAGGCAAAGAGCTGTCAGTCACAGGGAAAAGTAAACAGAATATATTGATTTTACTCCTTTTCCACTGGAGGGACAGCCTCATACTCAACATTCTCATCCCCCTCCCCTATCCCAGACACACACACACACACACACACACAGAGTTATACAATTGTGAGGCTGGAAAAAAAAAGAAAGAAAAATTATTTTTTTAAAAAACCACCAGGAAAATTGATATCACGGGAGGCACAGAGAGTGGGGGGTGGGATTGGATGGTCCTGCTTGTATGAAAGACAGGGCAGGAGGAGAGAAGGAGAACGGGGGAGGCCATGCCCAAGTCGTGGATTTTATTTCACATGCACTGGCATCCAGGGGACCACCCCATAGCAGCCGGGACCAGCAGGACGCTCCAAGCCGTCTGCTCTTCATCTCAAAGTGCTCAACTCAGACGGACTCTGAGGACACCTCCAGGAATCCCCCCTTTCCTCGCTGACGGGAGGGCCTCCACACAAGGCCAGGGACTCCTGTGTAGCTGAGTGATATAATGAGCTGGGGGGCCCCAATTTACTTCTCCACATTCCTCCAGAAAATCATCTTATATCCCAAGAGAAGAAAGGCTCACGCACAAACACAGCCACCTCCAGGGGAGAAGCCACCAACGGGCGGGCAGATGGCAGGTGCTTCCAAAGTCCCGGAATCATGGGCTCTGCAGGGTTGTAGAGGCTCACAGGTGCCATGTCTTCCAGCTCCCTGCCAAATGCAGGCCTCCTGGAGACTACAGGCAAAAGGCCATCCAGCCTCTGAATTGTTACTGTAGTGGGGACTCCAGTACCCAACAAGGCACACATCCCTTTGTCGAACAAAGCTTAATTTTCTTAACAAGCCAGATTCTACCGAAGCGACCCAGAACAACTCTTCCTTTTGCCAGACAAGGCAGTCTCAGCTCTCTCAAATACTTCCCTCATAGCATCTCGTACCCCTAGGAGGCACACGTGCAAACACACAAGCCTGCTCGGCTGAAGGGAGGATATGGAGGAGAGAGCAGCCAGGCTACTTGGAAAGTGGGAAACACCCACCTGACACCTCAATGTCCAGGAATGTCCAAGAACAATGGCTTGGCAGCTCACTTTCCCCTACCCTGAAGCTCCTGCCATCAGCCACCAGGGGCCAAAGGAAAGCTGAGCACTCATTCCATGCACTGGTATGGTGTGGAGGGCCAAGGATGTAAGGGGTGTCATTAAAGTACCCGATCACTCGCCACTGAAGGATGGAAGCCCCAAAAGTGTATCACATCAGCACCAGGCCTTTTCACGGGCTCTGACTCGCCTTGGGGGTGAGGCTGGCACAAAGTCTCAAGCCTAGATTTTCCAACCGGCCTCTCCCAACCAATGCTTCATACCTCAGTCTTCGGTTAATAGCTGCTTCCCTTGTGAACATTTTAGGAGTTAGGTTGGCCTTTTTAATAACCTCTAAAATTCTTTGTAAGTCCTCTGAGAAAAACATTAACATTACTATGTGGTTCTAATTTGGTATATCTGTAAAATTCATTCACCCTTTTTTTTTTTAAGACAAGCCAAGTGTGTGTGGATCCTGTTATAAATGCTTTAGGGACCAAAAAAAAATGCCTTGCTGGGAAGGCCACCAGCCCCTACTTGAACAGAAAGCCTTTCCAGCTCTGCCAACAGAGCTGGAATACGGCACTGGTACCCAGCTGCGAAAGGGCACATAACCACCCATTAGGTGTGAATTAGACTCTATAGTCTTTAGGGTACTTGGCTCCAACCTTAAAAGGTCTACACACTCTACAAAGTATGTATGGTTTCTTTCTATTTGTCAACAGAAAAACTGAGGCTCAGAAAAATGGACTAAGCAAAGGTTACATGACTGGTAAATTGTGGAGCTGGCATAGCAACCCAATTCTGAATCCTTAGAAAGTTACCTGTTCATGTTTCAAAACTGTTTCCCTATCCGACTCTATCACCCCATGCAAAGAGATCCTGTGCTGTCAATCCGTGGGTCTGTGAGTAAGCAAAAAGAAGAACAAGAACTCGGGAACCCATTCAGGAGAAGGCCCCAAATGTGACTGCCAACCCAAGGACAGGAGGATGGGGTCAGGACCTTCAATGGACATCGAGGCCCCCATCAGAGAAGGCTGATCTGCAATGTAATCAATGCACCACAACCCCTACCTCCAACCCAAACTCAACTCTTCAATTAGCATGGCCAGTTCAATTTTCACCTGTTCAACCTTCTTAGACAAAAGCTTCTCTTCCACATGTGCCAAGCCCAAGTACTCCTGGTGGAGAGGCCCAGAGAGCAGAGCAGTGTTAACAAAGATATTATATCAAGAAACCAAGTTAAAGAGTTTCTGAAGAACAAGACCATTCCATTTCAGAGGTAGAAGGACACCTATGATGACACTTCCATTCTGCTTAAAAAAATAGGGCTCAGATTTTAACTGCCTTGCTGATAGTCACAAAGCCAGCTAGTGGTGGAACTGGAATTAGATCTCAGAACTCCAGAAACTGTGTTATTTTCTATTACATCATATTTTATCTCCTAACCCAGAAGTTGTGTTTGTTTTCTGGCAGGTGGGTAAACTGAGTCATGGAGAAGCTAAGTGCTTTGCCTGAGCTGATTCAGCAGATGGTAGAACCAAGCTTTGGACTGAGGTCTGCATGACTCCTAAGTCTATGTGTGTTCTTTCTAATATACTTTCTAAGTCCCAAAGATGACACCAAACCTTAATGACAACCTCTGCTAACTGCTGAAATCTGCCCAGGAAATGATTCCTGCCTGAAAAACCAGCAATTCTAAGTGGACCAGCTATAAACACTAAAACCTAAACAAACCAGGACTGTTTGGCATTTGGAGTAGGAAATAAAACACCAAACTACAGGAGTGTCCCCCCACTTACAAAGGTGGCCCTTGGTTTGCATAATGGCATTATTTCAGAAAAATCCCTCATGGGCTTTGTATTACTTTGCTAATGCTGCCAGAAAGCAATAGAATGGCTTGTAAAAAAAGGAAATTTAATAAGTTACAAGTTTATAGTTCTAGCGCTGAGAAAATGTCCAAACTAAGGCACCAACAAGAGGTTACCTTCACTCAAGAAAGGCCAATGCTTCCCAGAACACCTCTGTCAGCTGGGATGGCACGTGGCTGGCATCTACTGGTCCCTTGTTCCTGGACTCCATTGCTCCCAGCCTCTGTTTCTTGTGAGGGTTCCCCTCTTGGCTTCTGTGTTCCTTTACTTAGCTCCTCCGAGACACAACTCTGGGTTTTAGCTTGCTTAGTATCACATGGGCCCTGCATCTACAAATATCTGGGTCTTGTGTTGGCTCGGTCAGCTCTAAAGCAACTGTTCTCCAAGCATCTGCATCTGTGTCAGCTCTCTCCAAAATGTTTCCTCTTTTAAAGCACTCCAGTAAACTAATTAAGACCCACCCTGAATGAGTGGAGTCACATCTCCATCTAATCAAAAGGCCACACCCACAATTGGGCATGCCACATCTGTGGAGATAATCTAATCAAAAGTTTCCACCCTGCACTACTGAATCAAGATTAAAATAAATGGCTGCCCCCACAAGCCTGGATCATGATTACATAATGGGGGTACAGAATGGTTTCAAACTGGCACAGGCTCCTCTAACACCCTTCCTGAGCAAGGGAAAACCAGCAGCGTGTTCTTGCAGGCCTCTCTCTGAAGTAGTGGAGACAGGCATCGGCCTCTGACTTAACCAGACCACGCGCTGCTATTGGCTATGCAGGCAGCTGGCTGCCCTGGCCTATGCTCTCCAGGCAAACAGGCTGTGCACACACCAACACAAGTACACGTACGTGCTCCTGCACATGGCCCAATGCATCACACAACCATGCACACGCATCTACACCCATACCTCCCAGACACAGACATATCCACATCCATCTGTAGGCCTCACCCCTCGTCCCTCAGTGTGGTGACAGCCCCATGCGCCTTCCTCCTCCAGAGCAGTCCCAGACACCTGAGCCGACCCAGCCCCTCGGGCCCTGCCGAATACTATTACCAGTCCACAATTACGGGGCTGGCTCCAGAAGTGCTGCATTTGCTGCCTGCCTGGGCCACTAACAAGGTCTGGAGAGAAAAGTCAGGGCAATTTATGACAGTGCCTAATGACGACTGCTCTTGGAAATAACCAGCTTTGCGGTGACCCAAGTATGAGGTGATTACAGGCTCTGGCTCCCGCTCCATACACCCAGAACAAAGGTTTCCCAGGGCACTGACCGCAGCAGATGGCCCCTTCCCCGGCTGCTGGTGCAGCCCTGCTGACCTCATCAGCGCAGCCTCTCAAAGGCTCCTTCAAGTGGGTGGCCCAGAGATGGCATAGACCCGGCCAGCGCTGCCCTGCCCTGAGCCCTCTCTTGAGGGATGTGACTTGAGGGCCTCTTCCCCCGCTCCCTCCTCACCCTCACCCACAAGACTCTCCTGCCCAAAAACATCTCACCCACTGATGCCTGAAGTTCTGCCATCAGTATTTCATTACTTCAGATTTATGAGTACTTTCTCTTTGAAGCTGTCTTCTTCCTTTTTGAGATCTTCTTTCAAGATGTGAGTGACAGCAACATTTTTTTGTTTTTTTTTTTTTTTGGCATAGGCAGGCTCTGGGAATCAAACCCAGGTCTCCGGCATGGCAGGTGAGAATTCTGTCATTGAGCCACCATTGCATCACCTGAAAGTAACAGTTTAACATAGGCTCCAGATGTCTGACCATTGCCATCAGGACAAATTCTCCATTCTTTAGCCTGAGGTCCTTCGTGAGCTGCTTTTTCTAGGCCCTCACCACCATACACCCATGTGCCAATCACAGACAGATGCCCCACTCCCAACACACAGAACAGTCTTTCTCTCTGCTGGGTCCTCTGCTCGGAGTCCTCCTGCTACGCCTGTTTTTTTCTGCCTGAAAAACCTCTAGCCATTCCTCAGGACACAGCACAGATGCATCTCCTTTCTGCAGCTTTCCTCAGAAGAACTGTTCCCTCCTCTACACTCACATGGCTCCCAGTGTTTATCTATTACAGAAAATTCAGCATTTAATCATACACTAGTGCCTTTGTGTGTTTTCTTCTCTGTATTCCTTCTAGATAGTAAGTCCTCTGAGGGCAGGAACCACATCCCAATCATTGTTTCATGTGCAGAAACCACTGCTCGGCATATCTCCCAATGCCCAATTCAACAGGCACCAGGTCTCTAACACTAACCTGTGATTAAGGCAACTGGGTCACTTTCCTCCCAAGAGCAGCAGATACCAAGAGAAGCAGCACAAAAGTGCTGGGTGCCAGGTCCAGACGAAGCCCATGACAATCCTGAAGCTTTGCCCTAAGCTGGCCCCAGGAATGGGGGTAGTGAGATGCCCTGGTGCTCTCAGGAGGACTCCTCCCTACCCCACCTCCCACACTCAGCAGCTCCTGGGCAGTGAGACCAGGCCTGAGGAAGTGAGTGCTCCCCACCCAATCCAGGGGGTTCTCTACCAGGCCTCTCACTCGTAATACAAGTCAGAAGGCAATGTGTCAGCAGATAAACAGGGCCTCTCCTACCTGTATTCATGTGCATATATTCATGTGCACAGGTAAGAGATATCTTCTGAAGAACTGAAGTTTGACTTTCCAAGCCAAGGACTCGATTCAGAGTTCAGAGCACCCAGAGGGAGGGAGAGACTGCAGAGCTCTTAGCAGGGAGCGGGACTGGCTCTTTCTATGGCTGCTCTCTTTGGCTTTGATGGTGACAACTCTTCTCTTCCCAGGCCCCAGGAAGAAACGATACAAACACTCCTGTCTGCACAACTAAAATCTTTCTAGATGATGATTCCAAAGTCAGTAACTGTGGTGTAAGGTCCAAGCAGGGCCTGTTCCGCGGTAGAACCTAAACAATTGTCTGATGAATTAAATCTGTGTAAGAGTGCGGACCGCCTGCGGATGGTTAGACTTGCAAAAACAAAACAAAACAAAATAAAAACACATCACACACCTGTTTTAAGATGAATACGTGTTAAGACGAAAGAAGCTGTAACCAGAGAGCCTGGGTGCTGGCCAGTTTTGGCACCTCGCAGGTGTCTGGGCTGCGCGCTTCTTTTGTGCTTCTCCATCTCAGAACAAAAGCTGTGATTCTTTCCAGCCAGCCCTGCTCCCTCCCCCTGGGTCGAAGCCACTGAGGGCCATGGGGTAGGTTGAAGGGTGCCCTCACCGGCTCAGTCTGGCCCTTCCGCTTCTCAGCACCTTGCCTAGGGCAGATGACCACTACGTAACTTGACCTCTTTCTTTCTTGCAGCCTTGCCCCACCTGGGTGGTCTCTCTGACGCAGCCCATGGCCACAGGTGAATTGGTAACTCCTGTAAAACACCTGGCCGCTCCAACTGCAACATACGGAGTGGGCACAGCACTCCTGGGACCCTGCCACCCTTCCAGCTAGGAACACCAGAAAAAGTAACCCCTTCCCTCCCACCTCAGTTCAGTGTCCGCATCCCAAGGTTTTGGTCTGGGCCAGCACTGCCCCAAACTGCTCAGTTAGCTGCTAGAATAGACATATGATTACCATAAACTGTATTTATTTACCTGAACTAGGTTTTGTGCCTTTTAAGAATTGCTATTTGGCTTGGGTCTTAATCCCCTTTCCCCTCCCAATCTCCGGACCCTGGAAATGCCCTTCTTTATTTTCTCCTTTAATCTTAACCCTGACAGTCAGAAAACTCGTCTCCAGGAGTTTCTCTAGCCCCCACAGAAGCCCTCTCCCTCCTTCAGGCCTGAGAGTCAGAACAGTGCACTAGGACAGAACAGAGCCAAGCACACGCGCCCAAGGCCTGTCTCACCCATCAGATTCTTAAATTCCTTGAGGACAGGAGGAACCAGGTCCTCGGCAAGGAGCCGAAGAGAACGGAAGCAAGGAAGAAGCACAAGCAGTCTCTGCCGAGTCTCCTGCAGCAGACACAGTGCCCATGTCCAAGACAGCTGCTTCACCAGCTGGCAGCAGGCACCCACGTGGATTCCACTGCAGGGGAGAACTTGCCCTGCAGGTGCCAGCTGTCTCTAAGGGCTTCCAGTGCTTATTCCGGGCCCGCAGGGCTCATGCCACGGACACAGAGAGAGGGATTTCCTTCAGCCCCGAGGCCATTTCCAAAAGCCAAATCAATCTGTCGTGGAAGACACACGAGGGTGAACTCATTTTCAAAGGGCTCACAAAGAGAAGAGAATGCATCTGAGATGGTCCCAAAAGGAAATGTCCTAGGGAGAAAGCTTATAGAAGGCTAAAGAAAATCCCTCTGATAATCCTGCCTGAATGAGTGTGAACATTGTTTAGGAAAGCTGTTCCTCAGCTTTCCCCCACTGCCAAAGTACTATTTCAGTATCTCCTTATAACTCACTGACACCCTTTCAGAATTTGTAAAAATGACTTCCCTTCCCTTTCTGCCCTAAAGAAAACACTGTGTCATTCTCCTTAATGTCTATAAGAAGGGCTGACCCCCAGCAGCTGTGGGAACGTCCCAGCCTCACACACCAGCAGCTCCTCTAAGCCCCCCAAACACCTGATCCTCTCAAGCCTCAGAGAGGCAGGGACGCTCTGCAGATGCCCCACCAAGGAAGTCAGGATGAGAGGGCCACGCCACGGTGGGGTTGCAGTCACCAGAAGGCCCCACAGCCACCTTTCAACTCAGTCCTATGAAAAGTTCCCCAAGGCCAGCATGATACGAAAGCTCCAGCCTCGGGCACTGGACAACACCCTCTGAGGACAAGCCTGTTATAACTCCAAGGTGCATCACTGAAAAATCACTACAAGCCAGTTCACAGAGCATTGCCCACTTAGAGACCCAGAGAGCTTAATTCCACCTCTTCCCCATCACCGCCAATCATGTGCGGGCCGCTGGCTGGATCCACCAGCATCCTCCCCGACTGCATCTCTCACCACCCCCGGCGAGCAATGCCAGAGACTTGGGAAGCGTCTGCGGCAATTTCTGCCCACACCACTCCGGCTCCGTGGAATTGGGAAGGTGACTTCACGTGCCACCACCCTCCTCCCGCCGCAAACACTCGGCACGCCCCCAGCCCCCGCCCCCAGCCCCTGCCAATTTGGTTCAACAAATTTCGATTTTCAAAGAAACCTAAGCTGGCTGCTTCTGGCTCACTTCCCCCATAGCTCATCGCAAGGCTGTTGGCGTGCTGCTTGATGGAAGCCGTCCTGAGCCATTCCCCCCACCAACCCCACCCCGAAACCAGGAAGTCTGGGTGCCCGCGCTAAGAGGTGCTGGGACCCCAACAGGCCCACTGGGCTGGCCGAGGAGGCTCCTGCAGATGCGGGCGCTGCAGGTCCTTCCTCCTGGTGGCCGGACACTCGCGGGCGCCGCGGCACTAACAGCGCTAGTGACAGGCCGGGCCTCTGACGTGGCAGGGCTGCCGTTCAAATATTTATTGTATGTGTCTGGCTTTCACACGGAATTTGCAACCTGCCAGTTACCAGTGTTTACCTTGGTAGAAATTCACGGGAAATCTTAGTCTGAACAGGCCCAGAGTTTATTTTACTGCCAGATAAACAACTTTCTTTGATAAATCATCCGTGTGACAGTGTTCCTGAAAGACTAAACAAAGATTTCAAGCGCAAATCTATAGGCCTTTGAGAAGCTTTCCGAAGCTAATGCATGTTTAATTGGCTGCTCTAAGCAGGTTGGGGCAGGACAAGGGCCTGACATTGCTTTGGCCATTTGTTCACTTTTAAATACACACACACACACACACACTCACACACACACACACACATACACACACAGAGAGAGAGATTGGAGCTTCTGGCCCACTTCTGCAAAACAGAAAGACATTTACGAATAATTAAATGCTCATTTGATTCTGAATATAGCCTATTTTTGTTTAAAGGCAGCTATAAGAAAGAAAGAGAGAAAACTGCCCTGTAGGTATTGCTTGAGCAAAGAGGAGAGCAGAGGAAAGCAAAGCAACATAAAAGGATTCTGAAACTCTCTCTTAAACAGGAATCTCTGTTTTAGGAAACTCTGAAATCTCTTCATCAGTGGCTGAGAGATTTCAAACAGAGTCTAGAGGTTATCCTGGAGGTTATTCTTATGCATTATATAGATATCCCTTCTTAGTTTATGGTGTATTGGGGTGCCTGCAGGGAAGTACCTGAAACTGCTGAACTGTGCTCCAGTAGCCTTGATTCTTGAAAACGATTGTGTGTGTGTGTGTGTGTGTGTGTGTAGCATTTACAATGAGACTGTGTGACTGTGAAAACCTTGTGGCTGATGCTCCCTTTATCCAGGGTTTGGAGAGAGAAGTAAAAAAAATAAGGCCAAAAAATGAATAAATAATAGGGTAGGATAAGGGGCAAAAAAAAATTATTGGGTAGATTGCAATACTAGTGGCCTATAACAGGGAGGGGTAAGGGGTATGGGATGAATGGGTTTTTCTTTTTATTTCTTTTTCTGCGGTGATGAAAGTGTTCTAAAAATGATTGTGGTGATGAATGCACAACTATGTGAGCCACTGATTGTATGCTTTGGATGGACTGTATGGTGCATGAAGATATCTCAATAAAAATATATAATTTTTTTTAAAAGATCCCAATAAGTACTGAACAGAAAAAAACATATTAGGAATAAGCTTTTAAACACACACACACACTTTAAAAACAAAAAGCAAAATTCTTCCATGGGTTCCTGAAACCAAGCTCCGTATACTCTGCAGTCAAGATTGTCTGGTGACTTCCTACTTTACAATGACTTGAGGGTGTCATCTAACCAGATTTCCTACCTTTAAAAAAAAAACAAAAAACAAAACTATAACACCATGGGGCTGCAGAAAGCTTTTAAAGTTCTTCCAAAACTGACTTTTCTAAAAAACCGTTTTCAGTTTAATCCTGTTAACCAGAGCATTAACCAGGACATTCCATTCCACTTCCCAAGAATTTTTTTCTAAACAAGCTGATTTCATGATTTCCAGCCTAATTGCCATTGTGAAGCAATTCTTTTCAATAAGAAGATAGAAAAATTATGGATTGAGCAGCCCCAGTGTTCCAGGAAGTTTGCACATTTGAGTCATTCCATTCTCTGCACAATGAAGTAGAAATTACTATCCACATATTGCAAATGAGGAAAGAGGCTGAGGGAGGTTAAAAGACTTCCTCGTGGTGGCTCAGCCTGTAGGATTTAATTTAAACAGAGCCCATGTTCTTTCTATCACACGGCCGACGTCTCCATGGAGAAGGAAGCCAACAACTGCTGAGCTCCTTCCATGTGTCAGGCGCATACATCAGCCCGTTCAGTTTCCACGAACTCTGGAAGTAGTACAGGGACACTTCTGCCCTGGTCCCAGGGACCTTCCTCTGCCATTCCTGGCAGGATAGGAATGGGCTGGGCAGGAGAGGACATGAAGAAATGAGGGTATGGGACCTGGATTAGCCACGCAAGTGCATGCTGGAGGAAACAAAATTGTAAGTGATGCCAGGGTGTGTGGTTTTGGGTAATCATATGACTAACTCCTTTATCTGAGCCTGCTTTTCCTCAATCTGTAAAGTGAGGGCACTGGACTGGGGGATCTTTATGGTCCCAACTGGCTCAGGATTCTCTCGTGGTCCCAATGAGCAACCCAGCACCCAAAGAAATGGGCAGCTTGTGTGGGTTGTGAACAGCTTCCCCCCACGCCTTCCCATCTTCCTCTGTCTCCATCCCACACCCAGAAAAGGTTCAGAAAATAAAGGGGGAACCTGAGAAAAATCCTCCCCCTCACCCTCGCTCGCTATCCATGACATTTTTTCCTGACGGCAAAAGACAGAAGGCTAGGGAATGGGGCAGGGCCGCTCACAACCAGGGAATCATACAATTGCAGGAAACTGGAAAATACTTCAAAGAACATCTACACCACCCAGTTTGGCAACGGACCGGAATCACCTCATGATTCCAAGGAATCAGCTCGTCAGAGCTAGAGGGAGCCAGGCCTTACTGCCACATGCGAGGAGTCATGCACCAGCCACTGCCAAACCAATCGTGCCCACACCTAAATCTTAGATAAAGATTCATGATTCCATCACCGTGCAGAGAGGGGAAGCACTGAAAACAGAATTGGACTCTGCTTAAATAAATGTAAGTAAATACGCTGAGAGCGGAAGGACAGACGAGCTCCTGAGAAGCACCCCTCACTGGGGAAAGGCCCAAAGGCAGGCCTCAGCTGAGCCACGGAGACTGCTGCTTACTTCCGTCCCTGAAAAGAGCATGGAAAAGAACCCTCACCGAGGACACCCTGAGGGCTGGAGCCTTTACAGACACTATGTCATGTGTCCCTCTCCAAGGCCCCATAAACTGAGTATTAGCTGTCATTCCATGGAGGGAAAATGAGGCTTGGCAAGGTTGTGAGACTCGTCCAGGGTTGCAGGGCCCACCTGCGGTGGTAGAGAGAAGGCCTGCACTCAGCTCCAGAGGGCACCACACCCCGTCCATGGATCCTGAAATTCTGCGCCCTTCCTTGCACTTCAGTCGACTTTCACTGGTTAAAAGACGCTAAAGAAAAGCATTTCTCACTGAAATGTACCTTATTAGGTACCTTCCTGCCAAACTTAAAATGAGAGCTGGAGAGAGGACTCACCATGTTCACCAGAGGGGCAATCTGGCTCTTTCCCCAGGCTGTCCTCGTGGTTCCCTAATGTGGCTTCAGAGCACAGAGTGTCCACCTGTGACCTCAGCCCAAACTGCCCAGGGCCTGGTGCTTCTGGCCAGACCCGAGGTTCCAGGGGCTGCTCAGGAGCGCTCCAGCCTAGCTGCAGACAGCACAAACTCACACCGCCAACTCGAAGGCTCTGAACGCTCGTGTGTCGGCCACGTCCCCTGGGCTGTATACGCCACCCGGGCACACGGAAGTTGCCTAGAAAGGGGCACTGGCCGGGAGCTTCCAGTGCACTAACAAAGGGCCTGGCCCCATTTTTCCCACATAAGAAGCACCACAGCAATTCATTCCAAGCATTTATGTATCTGGGGGTGGGCTATGTATTTTAGAGATCTTCAATGACAATGAAAAGCAGTTGTCTTCAGCCTGCCAACTCCACCCCAGGATAACAGTTCTTCCCCCACATCTATTTAATTTTACTTTGACTGGACTAGATTTCTGGATGATAGAGCATTTTTTTTTTACATAGGCACATATACACACTCAGTCTCCTAAAACAGGGCCAGAGAGCTTTTCTCGAACTTAATAAGTTGCACATATTCACTTGGAAAAAAGTTTACTTTTCTTCCAATTTCCATATCCTTGCTATCCCCTATCATTTGACAAACTTTTAATTGTGCCTACTTCATGCAAAAGACATTATGCCAGGAACTACGTACACATAGGCCTTAGTTTTTTTAATTGCAAAACACATAATTTCTTCATTTTTTAACACAAAGTATATGCCCTGTCAGTGGATCAAAAATAATGCATCTTACAATTAACGTTAACTAACAATTAACGCGCTGTTATTTGTAAGTAAAATATGGCGTAAGATACAGACCCTGTTCACAAGCAGCATTCGGACATTGCTTACAATTACTGTGCAACCAGTGGTTTTTCTCATCTTCAGTAAGAAACTTCAAGGTTGAGTTTGGAAAAGGCTGAGCCCACTTTCTGCAAAAATTCTAACTGCCCCTCAGAGTAAAACACTCTGCTTTCAGGCAGTGGCACCATCAGTATGTCTTGGAAGAAGAGAACGGCACAGTGAGAGCAGAATATTTTCAGGGATCTCAGAAAACATTTTTTTCCTAGGAAATACTCCCAATTTCTAACAGTGAGAGCTGATTTTCTTTTCCTTCCTATTTGATTAATTTTAGACTTGCAAAGTATGGTTTTACTCTTTATGAGGAAACGTATAAGTATAAATGGGAAAAAAATTCCTTCCAGAAAACAAGGAAAATTTCTGGGGGCAAAGAAATCTTTTTCCATACCATGAAAACACTGGGCTGAAGAAGGTGTCACCTGAACTCCCAAGCATGAAAGCTGGAGAAGCCAGCCCAAGAGGACACACTGTACCATCTTAGCAAAAGTATGTTATTATGCAAATTTCTGCCAGAAAAGCCTGAGGCTGTTTACAGATCCTGAAGAAGTAGCTCCAGAGAGTGACTAGAGGCAAGGATCCTTATCTTACAGCAATTAGAAAGCATATCCTCACATCTCTGGAATAAACTAACCTGAAGGAATGATGGCTTGTAGGAAATGAATTGTTACAGCAAGGTTATTAGTACAGCAGTTTGCAAATACCAAGTTGACCTGTTTAAGAGGCATGAGCAGTATCCTGTTATCGTAGAGCAGGACGAGACTTTCTCACTTGAAAAGCAAAGAGAGAACAAAAAGCAACAAACCAGACCAGCGCATCCTAATTCAAGCACAGCAGGGAGGCTGGCCGCCATGTTGAATGCAGAAACTGTACCATTTAATTTTTGGTTTCCCACATCTGGTACTTGATCCAAGCTGATACAGCTGCATTCCTGAGCATCAGCACACAGGTGTTTCTACTGATGTTTTTCCCTGTTGGGGAAAAAAATGTGCTCTGAACTGAGGGGTTACAGTGCAGGGGTAGAGAATCGAGTGACCACGCAGACCTGCCAGGGAGCTGAAAGTGCACTGCCGGGGAGAAGGCAAAGGCCCCAGCATGCCAGCTCCACGGAGGCTGCAGGGGCCCGCGGATGCACTGCAGGAGGGCGAGCGTGGGTGCTGACCCAGAAGGAATGTGCACCTTGTTCCTGGAGCACACAGAGAGCCTTCCAGCAAGCTGAGGCCTTCCCATTGGGGATGTCAGGGCCACTTAATGCTCCGTTTGATCCCTGAAGAAGAGGGTAAAACATTCTTTTTTCTTCTCTATTGTCGGTCAGCTTGGATGGTTGAATTTCTTTGTTTCCTAACTGAATCCCATCAGTGTGGCTGACTGCCTCACTTACTTGAACCAAACTGAGTTAGGAAACAAGTTTCTCAACAGAGCTGATTCTCCAGGGTACTGAGAAGAGCAGAGCTAAGGCCCTGCAGAGAGGGGGGGGGGGGGAACCCTACTTATTGTTTCATAAGAACATTACCAAAAAAAGAAAGAAAGAACATTACAGACAAACAGAAAAGTCTCTACTGTATCCAGATGAACACCATACCTGTGCTGAGGATCAAGTATGCCTCCAGATCCAACTAGAAGCTCAAGGGAAAAGTCATTCTGCACACCAGCTCCCGGCAGGCATTCGTCTTCTCTTAAGTGAGGGAGGCAGCATGGCAGAGAGTAAAAAAACTCCAACTGGGAAAGTCAGATCCCTTATTTATCAATAAAGGGTAAAATAAGTTGACTTGATGAGATGACCTCTAAGGTCCAGGAAGAACTCAAAACTTTCAAGAACCCAAGAGAAAAAATAATCTCAGGGTTAAAGGAATATAGTTCCAAACAGACCTGACTAGTTATTAAAAAAAGATGTACCTCTCCTTCCTGCAAGCAGGAAGGAGGTAGTTTCCTACCTCAGTAGGTACCTAATTCAATGGAGAAAGGATGTCCTACACTGGGTGAGTATCCGAAGGCCCCTCCAGACCTTGCCACATTCAAATTCTTTCCCAAGGTTTGGCTTTTCAGCCCATGCCTAGAGACTGTCTCTGGTTTAATTGTTGTTATGAAACCCCAAGGTGCCAGAATTGGGGTGGCCATTTGGGAGAGCAGGGAAGAGAGCTGATGACCATTTTAGATCAGTGGATTCCAAACGAAGATTCTGAGCATAAAGACATGGATCTACTTCTCAGAGTTCTTAACATGAACATTGGCCCTGAGCCTCCACAGCCCCCTCTGCAGCCTATGAGTTATAAAATGATACCACAATGCCACAAAAGCAGTGCAGACAGATGAACACTGTATTTTTTACATGACTTTTCTATAAGCCTATAACCTCAGAAAGAAAGAGAGAGAGAGAGAGAGAGATAGGGAGAGAGGCAAAGAAAGAAAGAAAACCACAGCTCGCTAGGAAATTACTAATTAGTGTTTAGTCAGGATTAGAAAAATCTAATTTGTCCTACATAAATATGCTTGGATTAAGGCTCCTAGCACAGTGCTTTGAACTCAATAAATGTTTTTTGAATGAACGGATACAAGAATGAATAAATGGTGCAACATTCTGATTTTTCAGCTTCCCAATAGCAAGGTATCACCTGCCAGTCATCTCTACTCACTCAGCTCCTGGTTTTCCATCACTCTTCTCCCAACAGAAGTCTTATGAGTATAATACATCATTACCGTTCAGTGCTTATCTAAATACAGTTCCTGGATTTACTAAAACATGAGGGGGCCAACTTCTAAAAGTGAGTGTTCTAATTTATATCTGAAGCGTATCCATGAAACATAACTGCCCCTTAGTTTTCCTTTGTCAGAAGTCTTAGGCATCACAGCCACATCTGAGCAAATTCTTCTAGCCCCATGAAGCAAAAAGCTTCCCGTCATAATCTCATAGTTAGAGGCTTTATTTATGTCTTGTTTTCTCTATGTTTAAGTGCATCTTTGGGAAGGAATCTCAATCCAATTTTTGGATTGCAAGCAAAGGCAGTATGAATCCACGGATTTTACAGTGGGAGACCCCCAGGGCTGAGCCCAGATTTTGACATCCCCTGATAAAGCAAAAGTGTTAACATCAAGAAGCAAATGTGACCACACTTAGATGGAAGGGTAATTAGAGTTCGTATCCTACACTACATGTGTCTTCTACAGTTCTGACTTCATTTAAAATGGCAACAAGAAAAAATAATGTGACTCAAATACAATCAATGAAACATGGAGTACTCTGAGTTTGTCCTAACGTCTTGTCTTCCACGGAGAACAAAGGAGGCACGCACAGATGCCTAAAGAAGGGATAAAGCATGCAAAACTTATGCATTTTCAAGAAGCTCTCTTGTGGCAAACAGTCTGAATTCTCCAACTTCCATCTTTAATCACAATCACAAATGCCCTGAGAAAATATCTGTCATAATATACAATGTCCTTCAACTTGCATATTCATGGGTATACACGTGCAGCTCATTTAGACAGGGCATTTTACAAGTACAAGGCCCTTCCACATACTTTATGTTTGATTAAAGAACACACGGAGTGGATAGCTCTGAAAGGACACGAAGAGTCACATTACCTACCTTTATGCTTTTCCTGGTAAGCGTTCCAAAAGATCTCTAACCTCAGGGAAACAATGCAAGAGCTATGAGAAACACATTGCTCAGCTTCAGCCTGAATCTGTCCTTCCGCCAAGTGGGCCTGGCCGAGCTACTTTTCTGCATCCATGTAAGACAGAGGTGGGATAAGGTTTACATTTGCTTTCCTCGAGGAGAGGTTCCAGGGTATATGGAATTTGGGCCTTTTGCAAGTTAGACTGCAAGGGACCCATCCCTGGAAGGCCCTCCTCTGGGCCCCCCAGCCCAAGTCTTTGGGCTACACATGCTGATAGCAAATTCTCTTTTCACCTGGACTGATTTGGGAAGGGAGAGAAATCATGCCACTGTGGGGATGTCAATTCTCTTTGCCTGGAGATTGGGGGCCCTTCTCTGAATCCTCTAAGCACTGTAATCTTCCCCTCCCTGGGAAGGCACCCGGTGGCCAGCCTTTCCTTGGGGCATTTCAGATGCTGTGTGAGGAAGTGCTGACACCTAGGGGTGGTTGCAAAAATGATCCAGCCTGGAGGGCCTCCAAGCCCAGCCAAAGCTGCAGGTAAGAGGAGGCTATGCCTTCTGGCAGCTTCTAAATTCCTATAGCAGCTGGCATTGTCCCCGAGCTCCTCTCAACCTGTCCCCAGGCCTGCCTCCCTCTACTCCTAGAGAAGCACCCTTTCCCCAAAGCTTTCCAATGATCCCATGCAGAAGGGCAGAATTATGACTTTTATAAAAACTGGCCACTTCCCCCACCCTATCTAGTCTCCTATCTGCCTGAGAAAAGCAAGCATTAGAGGAGGACAGAGGCAGAGAATAAAAGGTCAATCTCCAAAAAGATTATCTGTAGACTCTCTGTGTACACCAGGGACACAGATGAGAAGATAGGAATTCCAAACCTCACAGAGGCCAGGAACACTTTCTTACCAAACTCGCTCGCACAAAGATGTTCAATGATGGCATCAGATTTCAACTCGTTGTCACATGGAGGACACACAGTTGTGCCTAGGAAAGAAAATGGGGAGAAACAGGAGAGGTAAGTCATGGGCAGTAGGGACCATGCCTGGGAAAAAGCTCAGCACTGAACGTAGTCAAACGTCTTCTGGACTGCTGTAGAGAATAGTTCCTGAGCTCAGAATTTAAAGCCATAACCAGGCATATGGTACTTTCTTGCAAACATCTTGAGCTAGAGCTGTTGAATATGAAACAACTCTTTAAACCAACACTGTTTGGTGCTGGGTGGGAGCAGAACTGTGAGTTGATGGTGCTGGGGGCGGGGGGGGGGTTGCGGAATTTGTTGTGAGTCCCTAGAAAAAATCTGCTTGTAAAAGATGTATTCTAGTTTTCTTTCCTGTCCTTTTTCCCTTCTTTAGAAAAGACCCCTCTGATCCCTGCCCCCTTCCCATTTCCAAACTCCCAAGAAGAAAGAGCAAATCAATCTGAACAGCCCTTTAGGAGCCCACAAAGAAAAAACTCAGAATCACAAACTCCAACCCTAGGGCCCTGAAAACCCCTCTCCAAAAGGGCTATTTCAGTGGGAGTTCCTGCCAGAGCAGGAAGCAGGAGCACTGGGGTGTGTGCTGGGGGAGGCGATAGCAAGAGCTGCCAAATGGAAGGACAGAGCTTGAGAGGGAGACTCCTTGGAGGCCCTTTCATGAGTGGCTGTGAAGTGCTTTGAAGAGGAGACGTGTGTGTGGGCAGACATGCAGGCCACTGGGAGGTGGCTACACCCCAGGGGAAGGAGACTACTGAGGCAGGGCCAGAGGTTCCCTCCAAGCAAAAACGGCTGCAGAAGCAGGAGAGAGCTTACGGAGGCAACACTGCCTCCAAAGAAAGGCAGGGAGGACATGGTAGACTGCAATCTCCAGGTCATCATCATTGTTGTCACCTATCAAACAACTCGAAGTTTCCCCACTGATGGAGGAAAGCATTAGAGCCTTCTAAGGATACCACACTTCTGACACACCCCAGGAGGGAGAGCTAGGCCGGAGCCGGAAAGCACTGAAAAGTCACCCCTTAGGACTGAAGCCAACGGAGTGATGGAAAACTAGCTGGGGGTTGGTGAGCAACTCTGCTCAGATTTAGAAGTCCGCAGCCTCTCTGTTCTTCCTTTCTACAGTGGCTTCTGTCGCAGCATCTCATTCACCACTGAGCACCTCTATGGCTCAAATGGGTGAAATGGGCAAAGACTTCCAAGGTGGAGGTGAAGGAGGGGGTCACACAGTGCCCCCAGGACCATGCTGCCCCCAAATACAGCTGGTCCACAGCTGGCCAGCCCCTGTCAGTCGTGGGGAGGTGACACGGGGAATATCCCTCCCTCACAACAGGGCGTCTCCCCTTTTCCAAGCAGGGTCCCTGCATGGCCCAGCAGAGATACATCCCCCCAACCCTGCCCTCAACCCTCTTAGACTTTGCTGTCGAGTTCTTCCCCCCACTGCTTGCATCCAGGACTAAACTTCCTCTGGATTCTCAGCAAGATCCACTTCCCAAGCAGAAGACAGTATGACTGTTTTTTGACCCACCGGTTAAAAATTCCCCTTCTCCCAGAACGTGAGATTGGGTTCTGCAGGTGGTATGTCTGCCAAAGGGAAAAACTTACTCAGAATTTTGCATTATGATTCTTGCTTTCGGGGGGAGAAAAACAGGAAAAGGATGTCCTGCGACATGGAAGCACCAAGCTACCTAGGCTGGGAAAGTGAACTGTGTTTTGGGTTCTTTCTTGTCCAGGTTATTAAAAGGTGAAAAAGTATAAGTTACCACACTGCAAGGTTCTACGAATATAATCCTAACCAAGTCTAGGAGAAAATGAGGTTCCCCGCCTTCCTCCCACTCCCAGGGAGCACCACATCATCTCCTCTGGACACACCCAGGTCCCCCATCCCACAAGCAGCCCAGGGCACTGCACCCCCTGAGGGTACTTTCCTCAGTCCTTTCAATTCAGTTTAGAACCCATGCCTCTCCTGGTGGCAACAGCCTGCTAGGGTGAGCTCTGTGTGTTTGCAGCACGGCTTTCCTCCATCTCGACTTTTCTTACAGCCATCTCTGGAGCAGTTCGATCCAGAGAAAGCGGGAGGAATGTGCAATGCAAAATGAATCTGTGCCTCCTCTGGTGTGCCCTTGGGGCCCTACATCTGCCTGGGCAGGAGAACCTGCCAGGTCATCCATGTAAGAAACAGAACTAAATCACTGCTTTAACGGGTTCTTAAAATAATGTCTAAGACAAAGAAAGAAGAAACTGAAAGCTTTTGTGTTATATTACTCCTGGAGGGAAACAGAGGAGAAAGCCCAACACTGAAATCATGGATCACACGATTTTTTAAAAATCAAGCACACACACACAAACACACAAGCACAATTGGACATACACATATACACAACAGGTCTTTTCCAGCCAGCTCCTTGAGAAGTGAAGAAGGAACCCAAGGAGGGCTGCATGGAGAAGTGATGGCACTGGAGTCTCTGCAATCTGTGAATAAAACAGCCAGCTTGATTCAATGCACAATATGCCTAAATAACAAAATAAAACTATAGTATGTGTTCATTCAAACAATTTGAATTGGTAAAACCTGGTAAGGATGGGGAACAACTTATGAGGCTGGGAGCTTTACAGGGCAGATTTAGAAACACCTCTCCAGGAAAATGAACAATTGCCTCACCCATAACAGACGCTGATACGGCTTAGGTATCCCGCCTTTGAGGGAAAGATGGCTTTTGAGTCATTTATCATTATCAGATTTATCCTGAATAACACATGGCCACTAAGACCCGTCCATACACCAAAACGGTGCATGCTCATGTATGCACACAGAAACCAGGCTGCAAGTAAGCTGGGCTATGATGTTGCTTTGAAAATTCAGTTTTAATGTTAAAGAATCAAAAAGCGCCTGTGTATTTATTCTCAACCCAAACTACGGGGTCGTATTCCAAGGGCCACCAGCTATAAGGTTTGCCTCATCGATGAGGACCGGTAGTTGGGGCTATCTCAGCGTGCCCCCCGCACGCGCACACACACAGAGAGCCTGCCCTCCACCCTCTACCCTCAGTTGTCGGTAAGCGGTCCTGCGGCCTCAGAGGCCGTCGATTTGGAGCTTCCCTCACACCACGGGTCCTGGGAAGCAAAGTGGTAAAAACTCTGGGGCGAGATCCAGTTCCCTAGCCCCACTCCTGACTGGTCTTCTCGCAGCTTTTCGCTCTCTTCGTTCAGCAGCTGGTCATGGGACGGGTGGTTACATGGACAGTCCCTGGGGTGGAGGGAAAGAGGAGAGGGGGATGCTGCAAAGGCCCAGACACTTGGGCTCCTGTAGCAAACGAGGACACGCAGCTAAGGAGCAAAAGGCAGCTCACTCCATCCCAGGCTTTTGGGGGGTTGGGTTGGGGGCAGATTCCTTCCCCTGGCACGTGGGTACCCCCTCCAGTCCTCCCCCCACCCCCTCAGACTTTCAACCACTCTCTCGATAGCTATTCCCCCAAAGGTCTCCATTTCTTAACCACCAACCATCCCAGAAAGAGACAATTAACGGCCGCTGGGAGTGCCACCTCTCAGGGCAGGGCTCGGCTAATCCCCCAGCTGGCCAAGGAAGGAGAGAAGGAAAATCCTGTGGGCTGCAGGGGATGGTTCCACAGGGACAGAACACAAAGTGCTTTGTTTGCTCTAGGTAATTGCTCAGCTCTTGCTCTCAAAGGACTGCATTTCCCCGGAGGTTAACCCTATGCAGACAACCAGGAAGCAGAGAGCAGAGGTCCCGAGACCCCTCTGTGGCAGGCAGGCGCCTTTCCCACCCGGCACAGATCCCAGGCCACCCAGCCAATGGCAGTCACTTTGGACCCATCTCCTACCTCCCTAGAATAGACGTAAGCAGGTAAAATTTGAGGGTGCCCCTTTCACTACACCTGACCCCCCCCCCACTACTCCTGGGGATCCAGGTAACTCCGTTGCCCCTCAGTGGACATTTCCGCTTTCAGCATCAACAGTGGAGGAGGTTAAAGAAACCCAACACTTCAGGATGATATGCTAAGTGAAGGGGCAGCCCTTACTCCCTTCCCAAATCCCCTCCCTGTAAAATTCAAAGGATCCATGCCTTTGTGCTAAGCGCACCCCCATCCCAGATTTCGTCCACATCTCTGAGTCTAAACTCTTCTTCCGTAGAATTAAGGGGTAGATCCGCGCCTATAAATGTCAGGTGACCGTGTTGTGTTTTAACTTTCCCAGGATGTTTTTTGTTCTTTTGTTCTTTTGTTGTTGTTGTTGTTTGTCTTGTTTTTAACTCCAACTAAAGATTGCCCTTTAAATGGGAAAGGGGTAGGGGGTTCTGAGAGGGCCGTTAGTTAGGTGGTTCCCTGAGATGGTTAGAAAAGTCCGTGATTTGCAGAGCCTCTGTCCTACTCCCCTAGGGAAAGATGAACAATGAAGTCATTACATTTTTTTTTTTTTATCTTTCTAATCACCTGAGGATTGTGTAAATGAGGGAAGCAGGGGTTATGCAAGAATGAAAAGAGAGGAGGTTTTCCATCCCCCAACCATCCTGGAGCCCCAAATCGAGAGCTGTTACCTGAAAGGGATGGAGAAACAGAAATCCACAAGATTTCTAAACTTTCTTTTTCCAGCCAGTTCTACAGCAGTCTCTGACGTTACTTGGCTGAATGACTAGCTGAGGTTACTCAGGAAAGAGGTTTGTGTGTGCGTGTGTGTTTTTAATCCTCATCGAACCTATGAAAATAAAGCTGCGCCTAGCATTCTCTCTGCCTTTCTGAGTTTTCTATATGTGGGGGGTTGATTTCTTTTCCAATTGGGCCATCGCTTCTCGTGTTTGTTAAAACTTCTATGGTGGGCCTCGAGTCCTTCCCGGAGGAGAGAAGAGCTCTCCTTTCCCTCAAAGCGCACGGCTTTGTTTCAGGCACCGGGAAAGCGAGACCGGATCCCTGGCGGAGCTGCCGCGGGGATGGGACCCGGTCTCCGAGCCCGGTGCGGCCCGGGCGCAGCCACCGCCGCCCGCGGGTGACCCCGCCGAGCACCCGGGTCGCGAGCGGCGCTAAATGCCACCTGGGCGAGACGAGAGGCTTTTAAAAAGCACTCCGTCCAGCTAGAGTGTGACCTCCAGGGAGCACCTCCGAACTGCCCGGAGGGGCAGCGGGGTGGGGGTGAGGGTGGGAGCGAGGGGTGGCAGGGGCTTCGCCCGCCCCGGGTGGGACGCCCGCGCGCGCGGAAGGCGGCGGCATTACCTTGCGGCTTGGAGGCTTCGGTGGCATTGGGCGGGGTCATGGCGATACAGACGTCCCCCTCGGGGAACTTGTCACACTTGAGCATCTCGGGCCAGTAGAAGCCGAAGAACTGCATGACGGGCTCGCACGAGTCGCGCACGGCCTCGCAGAGCCAGCGACACGGGTAGATGGGCCGGTCGAGGCAGACGGGCGCGAAGAGCGAGCAGAGGAAAACCTGGGTGCCGATGTGGCAGTTCTTGTTGAGCAGGGGCACCCAGCTGCTGGCCTGCTGCTTCACCTCGGCCATGGTCTCGTGCTCCAGCAGGTTGGGCAGCACCATCTTCTTGTAGCCCACGTTGTGGCACAGCCGCAGGTCCACCGGGATGTCCACGCACTGCGGCGGCTTGGTGTAGAAGCGCCCGCTCTGGTACGAGCCGATGTCGGACTGGAAGCTCACGTAGTCGTACTCGCTGGCCGAGCCCGCGGCCAGGAGCCCGGCGGCGAGCGCCAGCAGCACGCCCGAGGCGGCCCAGCGGCGGCCCCCCGCGCCGCGCCCGCTGCCCATGGCTGGCTCCGCGCGCTCGCACCCGCGACGTCGGGGCTGCCTTCGCCGCCTCCCCGCGCGCGTCCCGCTGCAAACTTCTCGGGCTCCTTCTAGGAATGTCCGGGGACAAAAGGCGCCGTCGCCAGCCCCGAGCCGGGCTCCGCGGCCGCACGCTGCTGTCCCGGTGCTCGGCAGGTCGAGGACCCCGGCCTGCAGGAGGAGCCGCGGCGTGAGCTCGCGCGGAGAGGGCTGCGCAGGGCGGAGCGGCGAAGCCGACCGAGTCCCGTGCCGGCTCCCGGACGCGCGGCGGGCGGGCGGGCGGACGGGCGGGTGGGCGCGCGCGCAGCACCTACTCCCGAGGCCGCAGGACTCGAGTGCCCCGTGCTCGTGTTGCAAAGTCCTCGGAGTCTCCCCGCGCAGCCAATCAGCTCCCGGCTGCTGCGAGCCGCACTCATTTACCACGTCAGTCACCGACTCAATTAACCAATCGCTTCACTGGCTAGAGGGTCCGGTTTACTAGAACCAAACACAGGTCAACACCCCTTAAGAGACAAAACCAAGAAGAGGAAAGAAAAGAAAAAGAAAAAGGAAGAAGGGAAAAGGAAAGAAAGGAGGTATAGATACAAGGGTGGGGTAGATAAAGAGAATGTTTAATGTTCTAATTAATTCGAGGTGGCTTGCAGAAAAGCAGGCAACCTCAATATTGCTTGCAAACCCAGGAGATACTTGAGACTTTTTTTCTTTTTTTTTCTTTTAACCCTTTTGCCTCCCGAATTTCAAGCAGCGGCCCACCAGGCTGGCGGCTCACCAACTCGGATTTGTTTTCTGTAGCTGCAGTACAAAGACAGGCCGTTTCAAGACTAACTGGAGTTCAGAGAGGCTGAAGGGAGGGAGGTCTGCTTTTAAATCACTGGCAGCTCAGGCTCGCCTCCTTCGAAGGCGAGGGGAAGGTTTCCTCGGACTTGTTTGCTCTTTTCAAAATGTAGCAACTTTCCAGGTAAGACATCAGGAAACTGGCCTTCAAGCAACACCTGAGGCCCTGCGTGAATGTTGCCCAGTGTGGTGGGAAATATTTCTCAGGAAGAGACAGTCAGAACCCCTATACCCAAACCCCAGCCCAACAGCACGTCTGTGTGTGCAGGCATATACACACTGACATAGTTGTGGTGTAGAAAGCCAAAACATTAAAAACACATGTGCACTTATCGGCGTAGCTTGTGTAAATATCAAGTCCGTCACTCAGGCACACATGCTGCATTTAGACTGGGTCCAGGAACTCAAGTGTCAAAGCCAAGGGTCCTCATTAAGGCACAAGGCAAGAGGAAGGTACTAGAGACAAAGCACAGCTATCGCATCTAACCAACTACACACTCCCCACCCCTACACACACACACACACACACACACACACACACACAGTAGCAGGAGTCTCCCTTCCACCCTCCACCTAGAGAATTCCTAGGAATTCTCTGTGTGTTCCAAGCCTTCTCCTGAGAGGGAGGGTCAAGCCTCAGAGAGCTGGGGTATGGCTATGACTCAGTTCCAGAGAGGGAGAGAAAATAAGCAGCTTATGAAGTTTGCTGGATTCTCACACTGCTTGTGTCCTGCAGCAAGGGCCGAGGGAGGCAGAGATGCTGAAAATCATTTCTGAGCCTTTTGGCAAATGGACCGCAGACCTTAGAACTCAAGGCGGACACCATAGGAGGCGCTGCCTTGCCAGGCCAGCTTGTTTGTAAAGCTCCAAGGAAGCTTGCTTTGGGCTCTGCAAACCAAATTTCTCGATGGAGAGATTCCAAGTAAAACTACTGGAGCTTGTGAAAAAGTGGGGCTATTTTCTTAAAGCTGTGGTACCCAGAAAGAGATTGTCATTCCGCTGCACACACAGCCAGCATCTGCAGATAGTCAACTTCTCTGCCGTTTTTTGGCCAGTGAAAGATGCCCCAAAGCAAGTGGGGACAGAATGGGGAGAAAGAGATAGACAGCGAAACAGAAAGACTTTGGGTGGCAAAGGGTTAATCCCAAAACAATTGGTAATGCTCTGTCCGAGAAATTCCTCACAGAGAATAGACTGCAGGAGACCCAGCAACTGTGTCTCAATTCAAGGGACATTTAGAGAAAAAATGCTGTTTGGTAGGGAGTCATTTTCTCTCTTACAGCCAGGCCCTCAGTCCCAAGCCAGATGTGTCTGTTTACTCACTCACTGGAAAGAGTCGTGTTTGTAGATAACATGCTCTCTTTTCCAAATCCAGGTTTAGCTGACCCCTCAGTCATATATGTACAGTTTCTCAAATGTACAAGAAATAGAAGACTTGGGCCTGTTCACCATTAAAATTCTGGAGCATAATCCAGAATCCCATCATGGAAGGATTCTACCCTATCTCTGGTTGTTCGTGATTGGATCACTCCAATCTCCAACTTCTCACCCACCCCCAAATGGTCTTCCTGTTTTAGAGATAAGCCTCCTGGGACATGATAGAGATTCAATTGTCACCTGGACAAAAGGGGAGTGGCTGCACAAATTAGACCTCAGAATTCTAAAACGGGTACATTTCTGGCTCCTCCTAAGGCCCAACTGGACCGGAAAGGAAGGAGTCTGGTCCCAGCCCCCTTTGTCCACATGCTGCCACTCTACTGAGTCCCTGGCTCCCACCGAGAGACTTTTACACACACCTGAAATTTTTAATGACCGCCTGCTGCCATGCAGTACATACTGTATAACAGAGCCCTGCGGAACTTGCCTTAAGCCTCAGTATTTTTGTGGTTTTTACTATTGTCAGACCTTTGCATTTCAGACGAGATCGGGCGCGTTCAGGGTGGTATGGCCCTAGACTCTCGTCATACTCACTTTGCATTTCAAAGTGCAGCCTCTCTTTTCCTAATGGCAAGAGTGTATGTATGTAAAGGAAAAGTTCTAGAACAACAGTTCTTTAAATAGGCTCTTGGCATGACAGTTCCCAGAAATCGGGGTTCCTGAGAATGAGAACTGTGGGCCAGGAGGCACACCTTCCCTTCTTCTTGAATGGTTTAAAAGAACAGGGAAAATATCTCTCTCTTGGCCAACAGGGCGAGCAAACTCACCGCCCTCCCCCTCTCTACCTGGGACAGGACTCCCTGGGGTGTGGATCTCCCTAGTAATGTGGTACAGAAATCCTAGAATGAGCTGGGACTCGGCATCAAGGGGTTTTGGAAACCTTCTCGACCGAAAGGGGGAAGAGAGAAATGAGACAAAATGTCAGTGGCTGAGAGATTTCAGAGTCCAGAGGTTATCCTGGAGGTTGTTCTTATGCATTGTATAGATATCCCCTTTTTAGATTAAGGAGTATTAGGCTAGAGGGAAGTGCCTGGAGCTGTGGAGCTGTGTTCCAGCAGCCACGTTTCCTGAAGATGGTTGTATAATGATATAGCTTTCACAGTGTGACTGTGTGATTGTGAAAACCTTGTGTCTGATGCTCCCTTTATCTAAGGTATGGACAGATGAGTAAAACATATGGATTAAAAATAAATAAATAATAGGGGGAACAAATGTTAAAATTAAAATATATATATGTTGGATAGATGGAAATACTAGTGGTCAATGAGAGGGAGGGGTAAGGAGTATGGGATGTATGAGTTTTTTCTTTTTTCTTTTTATTTGTTTTTCTGGAGCAATGCAAATGTTCTGGAAAATGATCATGGTGATGAGTATACAATATGTGATGATATTGTGAGCCATTGATTGTACACCATGTATGGAATGTTTGTATGTTAAGAATGTATGTGCTTGTACATTGTTGTGTCAATAAAAAAAAAGAGAAGAAATACTGGTGGTCAATGAGAGGGAGGGGTAAGGGGTATGGTAGTATGTTTTTTTCTTTTTTTTAATTTCTTTTTCTGGAGTGATGCGAATGTTCTAAAAATGATCATGGTGCTAAATACACAACTATGTGATGATATTGTGGGCCACTGATTGTACATCATGTATGGACTGTATATGTGTGAAGATTTGTCAATAAAAATATTTTTTAAAAAATAAAGGAAATGAATTTAAAAATAAAAATAAAAGAACAGGAACAAAATACAACTTTAAACCTGTATTTCTCATTTCAAAAAGTTCTGATTTTCCCACACTATCAGATGCCCATATGTGAACACTGAAAGTGCAATCCCTGTTGCTTCACAACAGCAGCTTCCATGTCCCCATAGCCCAAAGCTGACTGCCCAGCCAGAAGAGTCACTAGGGAACCTCCCAGGTGTCTACCTGGTGGCCTCTTCCCATGCACACAGCTCCATCCTGCCATCTCCTAAAGAACTTGGAACCCATCTGCCTATCCTATTCTGTTATCATACCAGTGATATTTATGATACTCTCCAAAGATACACTTAGAATCTTCTACATCAGCCAGGAACAGCAGGACAGGAGGGGACTCGTGCTTGTGGCCAAGTGGTGCAGGGACTGGGGCAGAAAAGTTTTTGCCTGGAGTATGGCATGGTGTCTGCTCCTAACAGGCCAAGTGACACTCAGTGAAGGCTCTCTATCTCACTGGCCTCTGAGCTTTCATCTGCTTAAAAAAAAAAAAAAAAAAACTATTAATGCGTGCCCTGCTACATCGAGAAATAAAGGATGTGAATTCTCAATATCTGGTGTCATGGAAGGCATGTAGTTAAGCTTTCAATAAAATCTGAAAAGTGTAAAGTGGTATGCAATGTAAGACATCATTAAGAAGGTAATGTTCCTACTTGTACAAGCCTCGTTTCCATGCCACCTCTGTTGAGGGGCAAACATTGTATCCAGCACTGGCACAGTTTCCCTGTTGACCAGGATCCTCTCTGCCTCTTTGAGGAACCAGCCTAAGCTGCTGTCCAGGATTTGGGAATGTCTGGGAAGAATCATAAAAATGTGGAGTTGAAAGTTAAGTCCAGTCTCCTCCCAGTGCAAGTGTCCCTCTGCCCATCTGAGGGTGGCTGGCTGGGCATCCTAGCCACCCCGTTTGGACAACGCCACTGGAAGGCTTTCTCTTTCCGGAAGCTTTCTGCCCACGGAGCCACCCTCACATTAGGGCTGCACTAATGGACCAGTGGTGGTCTTAGAGTGCATCCTAGCGCCTGCCCCGCTGCTCGGGCAGGTCCGCGCACTTACTCCCTAGATGAGGTTTGCTCAAGCCCTGTTGGACCATTTTTACAAACTTGTAAATCTGTTTATTTACAAATATATGAAGCAGACAATTTATAAACCACCTGCTCCCAGAGAGGATCTGAGAGAACTAAATACTGAAAGGTATATTTTTAACAAGACCTTAGAAATGGAAGCAAAGATATTGAATTGGCTATTTCTTTGATTAAAACCTTTCCTGACCGTCTGATTGTCCACAGGAAAAATTCCAGACCTTTCAGCAGTACATCTAGCTCTTGACCTCGCAAGTCTCTCCAGCCTCATCTCCCATCCCTCTCTTTTACCACCTCAGTCTCCAGTCTCATGGAAATACTTGCACTTTCCCAACACAAAAGCTTTTGGCTTGCTTCCCATCCTGAACCCATATTGTTTGCAAGTGCGGCTTTCTCTGTCCATAGCCCTCCATCACCTTTGTCCACCTGGCAAACACCTATTTATAGAGTTGCCAGACTAAGCAGAGAGAAATACAGGATGCCCAGTTAAATGTGAAATTCAGATAAGCAAACAAATTTTGAGTATAAGTACATCCCATGTATTGCATGTGACGTACATATGCTGAAGAGTAGTTATTATCTAAAATTCATATTTATCAGGGTATCCCGTATTTTATCTGACAACCCTAGCTCCTCATCGTCCTGGCTTTGCCTCCTGTCTGCAGCCTTGTCCGAGCTCCTCTTTGCCTGTCACTTCCCTGCCCCATCTGTGGTTGGATCAGACCCTCTCCCTTCCCTGTACCCAGAGCATGTTGTACTCTCTTCATTACAGCACTCATGTTGATGTTTTATTACTGTTTACCTATCCATATCTTCCACAAAACGGTGAGCTCTTGTCTTATTTTATCTCACCCATGTCTGCATCCCCAGCATTTAGCCCAGTTCAGGCATATGGTGAGTTCTCAGCAAGCCCCCACCCCCTGTTAAATGAATAAATATGTAGTAGAAATTGGCAGATCTGTGAAATACCCAGAATAGTAGATTAAAGACCACCGAGTTCTTTGTTTTTTTAAAAATTTTTTTATTTTATTTTTTTAAATACCAAAAAACACCAACAAACACAAACATTCCTATTTTGATCATTCCATTCTACATATATAACCGGTAATTCACAATATCACATAGTTGCATATTCATCATCATGATCATTTCTTGGAACATTTGCATCTATTCAGAAAAAGAAATAAAACAAAAACAGAAAAAAAATTATACATACCATACCCCTTACCCCTCCCTTTCATTGATCACTAGCATTTCAAACTAAATTTATTTTAACCTTTGTTCCCCCATTATTTATTTTTATTCCATATGTTCTACTCGTCTGTTGACAAGGTAGATAAAAGGAGCATCAGACACAAGGTTTTCACAATCACACAGTCATACTGTGAAAACTGTATCATTATACAGTCATCTTCAAGAAACATGGCTACTGGAACACAGCTCTACATTTTCAGGCAGTTCCCTCCAGCCTCTCCATTACATCTTGAATAACAAGGTCATATCTACTTAATGCATAAGAATAACCTCCAGGATAACCTCTCGACTCTGTTTGGACTCTCTCAGCCATTGACACTTTGTCTCGTTTCACTCTTCCCCCTTTTAGTCGAGAACATTTTCTCAATCCCTTGATGCTGAATCTCAGCTCATTCTAGGATTTCTATCCCACGTTGCCAGGAGGAAGACCACCAAGTTTTAATTTTGCACTGAGTTTCCTGAGAACCAAGGCAATAAGTAAGCATGAATAACCTGCAGAGTTCCCTTTGTCTTCAGGAAAGGAAAACCTCTTCTAGATATTCTAAAAGATATTTGGCATCCGGTACTTTATACAAAGATTGTAAACAGAGGGTTGGACTTTTGTATTTGCCCTCCTCCCATCCTAGGGCAGGCTATGAGGGCAGATGCCATGGGGGACTCATTGCTTTCACACACACACACACACACCGCCCCCAGGGCTCTGCACCGAGTAGGTGGCTCAGGACAGGATGGGAAGGTGGCTTGGCTGGAGAATGCAGCAGCCAGTTCCTGGAGGAGGGCAGAACTTCCTCCAAATACTACCTGGACAATGCACCCCCAAATCCCAATGCAATCCTCTGTAAGTACGGGGTCACTGCCCAGAAGGCAGTGGTTTCTGTAAGCCTTTACTAGCACCTGGGAGAGGAGGGAGTCGGGTGGGCAAGAGAAGATAGAGTCCCCGAGGTGTGTGACATCAGGTGTCCGGTTCTGGCCTCAGGGCCTGAGGCTCCCAACAGGGCCGAGCAGGAGAAAAGGGGCTTTGGGAAACCCCTTGCCCTCTGGTAATCCCAGGGAAGTGAAAGTGAAGTGGCGCATGCTTCGGTGACGGCAGGCCCATAAATCTGTCGCGCTGGCTGCGCGGAGGGGCGCGCTCGGGCGGTGGGCGCAGTCCCCCGGGAGCCGCGCGCCTGTTTACCTAAGCCTTCGTGGCAGGCGAGCCAGACGGCTCCACGGCCTTTCTCAAGGGTTTTAGCCCAGAACAACTCCGATATAAATGAGGTGCCGCGGGGAGGCGCGGGGGAGGAGCCATCATCACAGTCCTCCTGCCTTTCAGGGGCGCCTTTCCCTCCTCTCCAGGTCTGGAAACCTCACCCTAGCCGTGGAAGCGCTTCCCCTCCGTGTGCCAGAGCGCGGGGCGCCTCCTCCCCCATCCTTCCTCTGTCTGAAGTACTTCGTCCGCCACCAGATAGCCTTTCCTCATCCGGGTTGAAGCAGACGAGACTGCTTTATAGGGTGTTTCCCAATGCCGCTCTACATGCTTTATCCCCTCTGGGTCTCACCAAAATCCTCCGAGTTGGCACAGAAGTTCCCATTTGACAGAGGAAGATCCAGAGGCTCCGAGGGGCTGGAGGCCTCTCCAGCCCCCCGGTCATAAAGTGCCCTGGTCTGAACACACACCCTTGGACTCCAAATCCTGTTGGCTATCCACAAGGCCCTTGTTTCGCTCTGGGGAGAAACGTGGAAAGCCTTTGGCAGGTATTGACATGTTATTGTGACTTCATCTATCAGAAGCGGTTTTGAAGGAGGAGAGGGTGGAGAGAGAAGACTGGAGGTCTGGGCAGGTCCACGCCATGTCCTGCTGGGGCGTGTGGGATGGAGGAAGAGTGAGATGGAGAAGCAGGCGCCTGCCAGGGGCCAGGGGTTGCGGTGGGGGGTGGGACTGCTGCAAGCAAAGGTACAGGGCCCATCCAGGGACACCGAGTGACCACCGTGCTCTGTGCAGACAGCTGCCAATGAACCGTATGTGACTGGCCTGCCATCACGTGGATGCTCAGAGAAAACTGGCTCTAGAAGAAGCACTTTGAGCCATGCTCTGAGCTATGCCCAGGGGGACAGCTGAACTGGAGCTGATTAGGGTTTGAGGCAAGAGGACTGCAGGCTTCTCCAGGACCTGGAGATTTAGAGAGTGACGTGAACTTTCCAGAGATGATATTAAAAATATTTTAAAACCAGCATGGTGCAGGCACAGACTGGCCAGAATATATATCAAACATAAACCACCTGTGCAGCCCTCCAGGTGTGTTCCAGCCGGATCCCCACACTGGGATCCAATATTAGTGTAAAGCCGTGTATCAGGCTGCAACCTCATATGATCATTATGCAATCCCCAGAAAGCACTGTGCCGCCTCCCTCCTCCCAGCCTGAGCTCTCACTCCCCTTCCTGGCTGGACTATCCTCCCAGCCCATATTCACCTATTCATCTTCCATGATGCAGCCAAGCATCTTCTTTCTCCTTACCACCACCACCACCACCATCCCCAAGGTGACCCTGTAGAAGTGGCCAAGGGGGTCCTTTGTGCAGAGAGTTCCTTTGTACACCACGGCTGTCAAGTTATCTCCTCTCTAACACTCTTTTGCTAGTTGACATGTCTGGAGTGCCTCTGGAAGCTTCTCAAGGAAAGAAATTATATCTTTGTATTCCTAGCACTTAGTCCAATACCTGTTATATAATAGGTGTGCAGTTTGCATGTGGTAACTGAATGAGCCACCTTCTTGAGATGGGTGGTATGACTCGGCTCTGACTAACGAGATGGAAGTAGAAATTGGTAAGTTTTAAAAAAAACTACTTAGTGGGCCTGTGCCTTCCACATAGATTGTGAAAGGAGCCTGCGCCCTGAGCTGCCTGCTCCAGGACTTGTTGCCGCGTGAGGCCTCCAATCCCTTTCCCTCACCCATTGAAATCCAGATTTATTTGAGTTTTGTTCCTTGCAGCTAAAAACTAACGTGTCTGGAGGTTGCTCTTACGCAAGCTTCAGGTAGACCTTGCTACCTATCGTAACCTGCCAACCCCCAACCAGGACCATTCCAGCCAATCCTTAAGAACACCTAGGGCAATTCACAAGATTCCACAAGGGTTCCAGGCACTAGAGTAACTTTCTAGAAACCTACAACCTGCAGATGGGTCCCTGGTCCAGATAAATCCTGAAATCTAGCCCAGCCTCTCCAGAACATCAGATAGTTCCATCTCCCTACCCCATATTAGTCACAGACACTTCTAATATTAAAAATTTAGAATTGTCATAGCCCAAACGACCCCAATGAGAGGTATGGAAAGATCAAAGGTGATGATGAAATTATACATGGAAGATAGGACTTAAATGAATATGAATGCTGAATCGTTAAATTGATTTCTCTTTTAGTCTCCAGTATTTTAGAGCAGCTAGAAATAAAAACCTAAAATTGTGAAATTGTAACCATGTTAAAGTCTGAAATATGTTCTACAACTAATTGTGGTGCTGTGCTTGGAAATTTATAGTTTTTTTGTTATTTTTTTCACCAAAAAAAAAGGAATAAAATAAATTGTGATGATAAAAAAGTATTTAAGCCCTCTAACCTCCTATATTCTGGAGCAGCTAGAAGGAAAAATCTGAGAGGATCATATGGTAGCCCATGACAAACTCTGGGATCTATCCTGTAACCACTTTTTTTTTAATTTTCTTTTTTTTTAAATAACAAAACAAGCACCAAACAAACACAAACATTCTTATTTTGATCATTCCATTCTACATTTGTAATCAGTAATTCATAATATCATAGTTGCATATTCATCATCATGATCATTTCTTGGGACATTTGCATCTATTCAGAAAAAGAAATAAAACGAAAACAGAAAAAAATTATACATACCATACCCCTTACCCCTCCCTTTCATTGATCACTAGCATTTCAAACTAAAATTATTTTAACATTTGTTCCCCCTATTCTTTATTTTTATTCCATGTGTTCTACTCATCTGTTGACAAGGTAGATAAAAGGAGCATCAGACACAAGGTTTTCACAATCAGTCACACTGTGAAAGCTATATCATTACACAATCATCTTCAAGAAACATGGCTACTGGAACACAGCTCTACATTTTCAGGCAGTTGCCTCCAGCCTCTCCATTACATCTTGGATAACAAGGTGATATCTACTTAATGCATAAGAATAACCTCCAGGATAACCTCTGGACTCTGTTTGGAATCTGTCAGCCATTGACACTTTGTCTCATTTCACTCTTCCCCCTTGGTGGAGAAGGTTTTCTCAGTCCCTTGATGCTGAGTCTCAGCTCATTCCAGGTTTTCTGTCCCACATTGCCAGAAAGGTCCACACCCCTGAGAGTCATGTCCTATGTAGACAGGGGGAGAGTGGTGATTTTGCTTGTTGTGTTGGCTGGAGAGAGAGGCCACATCCAAGCAACAAAAGAGGTTCTCTTGGGGGGTGACTTTTAGGCCTAATTTTAAGTAGGCTTGACCTATCCTTTGTGGGGTTAAGTTTCATATGAACAAACCCCAAGACCGGGGGCTCAGCCTATAGCTTTGGTTGTCCACACTGCTTGTGAGAATATCAAGAATCCCCTTTCTCACCATTCCCTGAAGGGGACTTTGCAAATACTTTTTTTATTCACTGTTCAAATCACTCTGGGATTTATCAGGGTATCACTCTGGACAAATCCACAAAATCTCACGTCCTACTCAAGGTTCCATGTACTTATGGTGTTCAATTAAGCTGTCTACATAAGTTATATTAGGAAATGCACTAGTCACAATATAAATTTTGCTGTAACCACTTTTTGGAGAGTGCTTTGAAAACTATTGCTTTATTATTTCTTTGCTTTGTATATATGTTATACTATCCAATTTAAGAAGTTTAAAAAAACAAACCTATCTGCTACAGGTCTATGGTTTAGGGACTCACAGGAGACAGGAAACGCAAAGACTGTGAGTTCTAATCCTACTACCTCCTAGGATTTTGAATCCAGAGTGTGGTCCCCAGGCCTGCAGCGGTAGCACCTCCTGGGAACCTGTTAGGCATGCAGCATCTCAGGCCTACCCCAAACCTGCTCAATCAGAATTTGCATTTTAAACAAGATCCCCAGATTATTCACGGGCACATTTAAGACTGAGGAGGACCAGCCTATGACACTTCTCCATGTGCCTGGAAGTCTGTTTATTTTTCTCCTATTTGAATTCTTACAGCCACGAAACACCCTGTTTCTAAACGTGTCTGGATTTTGGTCCACACATGCACCCAAACTGCTCTGTGTTCCCCTCTTCAGCATCCCTCTGGAAGGGTCCTAAGGAGCCCCACTTTTCAGAAGAGGAGACTGAGTCCCAGAGACGTTCATCAGCCAACCCAAGTACGCACAGCCTCCAGATAATTTTTTTTTTTTTACATGGGCAGGCACCGGGAATCAAACCCAGGTCCTCTGGCATGGCAGGCAAGCATTCTTGCCTGCTGAGCCACCGTGGCCCAGTTTTTTTTTTAATGAAATCAAGTTTGCAAGCACAAAGCAGGCATAGTCAACTTGCCTTTTTAAAGGCAGTAGGCGCTGGGAGGGTGTCACAAAGCGGGGTCAGCAGCAAAGAAGCGCTGCTCCTCGGCCCCTCTGAGGCTGGCGGCAGCAGCCAGGAGCCAAACAGACCTCTCTTTCTTCCCCACAGTCGGGAACATAAGCAGCTGTATACCTGGAGGCTTCTGTAATCTTCCAGCAGTTTCACACTCTATCACATTTAATATCTGCCACTATACAAACGTTGCCTTTTATCAAATCCTTCTAACACTGTAAAGAAAGCCATAACCCAGTCCTACCCCCAGGAAAACATAATCTGTCCATCAAACCCTTTTATCCTTTATTTGTAAATGTAGTCTAGACCACCAAATTGCTCAACACACAGTGTAAAGCTCCATAAATAACAACTTCCCAAGTAGAGCCACTCAGCCTTGGATTGCTTTCCAAGTTCTGCGTTCACTCCTCGGGTGTGAAGCTTCTTCCAGCCATTTCAGCCCATAAATATATGACCAGCAGCTTCCCAAATCGCCGCATAAACCTTACAACCATCACTTATGTTTTCATTTATTTCTATTATCACTGGCATCTTGACAAGAGAATAGAATATTCTTCTGGAGGATGCAATGCTCTACATTCTGCATGATTTTTCACTCACCCCTTTCCCAGCTTTTAAGTTTTAACTCCATCCTTGGCCCCAAGGAAATTGCCTCCTTGCTATTTTAATGGAGATTTCAGTTGGATATTAATCTCATCTTCTCTTTCCTCCTGACATAACCAGCCTTCGCGTGTGTCTGAATTGTGTCCCCCTTATTCCAGGAACCAATGAATCAACAAGTGTTTTTTCTTTTTTTAAATATTCTTATTGACAAATCTTCACACACATACAGTCCATACATGGTGTACAATCAATGGCTTACAATATCATCATATAGTTGTGTGTTCATCACCATGATCATTTTTAGAACATTTGCATTACTCCAGAAAAAGAAATAAAAAGAAAAAAAAAACCTCAAACATCCTATACCTTTTACCTCTCCCTCTCATTGACCACTAGTATTTCAATCTACCCAACTTATTTTACCTCTTATCCCTCCTATTATTTATTTATTTATTATCCATATTTTTTCACTCATCTGTCCATACCCTGGATAAAAGGAGCATCAGACACAATGTTTTCACAATCACACAGTCACATTGTACACATCATATCTTTATACAATCATCTTCAAGAATCAAGACTATTGGAACACAGCTTGACAGTGTCAGTTTAGGTATAATTATAAGGCTGGCCTCTCTTTTGCAAAAATGTTTTATATGGGTGAACCCCAAAATTGAGGACTCAGCCTATTGATTTGGCTGTTCCCACTGCTTGCAAGATTATCAGAAATTCTCCAAATGGGGAAATTGAATATGTCTTCTTTTCTCCCCAGTCCCAACTAAACATCTCTCCCTTTGGTCTCATGCAGAAGTTGAAATTATAAAATATGAATGATATCATCCTTTACCGTGTATTCTGATCTACTCCAGTCTTGCCCAGATCAGCTTCATTCCTATCTCTAGTTGAAGTCTGAACCCTTTTCCAACTTTTTAAACAGTTCCTGTATGAGGTACTGCTCACTTTCATAGCTTCAGAGCTCTAACTCTGAGTCTCAGGTATCACATAAATACCCAAAGTACAAGTGTTAATTGATCGCGTACTTGCTGAGTCATGTGGGCAAGAGAGGCTACGGACCATGTGTTTCCCAGCCCCAAGAAGCATGTCGGTGGGGAAAGGACACACATTCAAAATGAAGAAGGCAGTGCGTTCAGAGCAAAGGGTGGGGGGAGTGAGGTGGGGAACAGCTTGTACGGTAATGTCACAGCCAACCAGGGCAATTCGTTTCACTTTGAGGATTCCTCTACCCACCCTTTGTCCAGCAACCTAGGAGTCAGCAGGCACACCAGGGACATGGCCGTAGAAAAGGCCCACCAGGATCCCCCTCACCCCCCACTCTGGCATTAGCCACCTGGGGAAGCCCACACTCTAAGTCCATGTGGATTTTTGTCAGGATGGGTGATATCTCTGTCTCTCGTTCTGTCTTTCCATCTCTCTGTCTCTCTCTCCTCTCTCCACCCCACCCCCACCCCCCAATCATTTTATCCATCTGCCTGCCTGGCCTAAACCACACTAAACAAACAGACTCTCAACCCTCTGACATTTCTCCCAAAGCTTGGGTAGTTGTTAATGAGACCGAGTACCCTTATAACTGATTAAGGTTGGGGCAGGGAGGAGGGGGTAAAAACTGGGTCAGCCAGTGCTAATGTCCAAAAAAGGAGAGAAAGAGCTGTGCAGAATGAGCTCACCCAGCACTTGGGGCCGCACAGTCACACCTCCAAGCCTCTGTCTTGTTTGGAAAGGTACCTAAGCCCAGGCCACGCCCTGCCTGCCCTCCTTCCTTCCCTGGCTGAGCTCCCCTGCAGCCTCTCCGAGGGGAGGGCAAGTCCTGGGCGGAGGCCTCACTTTGCAAAGCAGGAGGAATCCTGAGTAGTGACCAGAGACTCGAGCATCCCCTCCTTTGTACTTAAAAGGGCATTTATGATAAATGTATACATGCAGGCGCTCAGTCTCCAAACCCCCCTCTCCTTCGTCTTTCACACATCATATTTCTCCTGGTTCAGACATAACTGACCTTGGAACAAGAGATCTGCAGGCTGCTCAAAACAAATCCCATGACCCCTCATCCTCTGGGAGAGGAATGCTCCTGATAGGGACTGGGCTGCAGAGAAGAAAGGGGCTGCAGACCCACGTCACACATTTGGTGAAAGATACCTGCAGAGCCACGGCATGAGGGTGGCGGGGGGCACAGGCAGGCAGGAAGAGACACGCCTGGGCACAGAGGAGCCATCCGGCCACTTCCTGCTTCCCGGGCATCCCAGGCTGCCTCTCCATCCTCATCAGCCCCATTTGAATGCCTGGCTTTCTCACTAGCCTGCAGCACCCTTTCTACCCACACCAGGGGTTGCAGATAGGGGGCCTCTTCACAGCTGACTTCCAGGGACCCTTCCTCTAATAGGCCCGCCAGCTGGCTGAGCGGTGGCTGCGGGACAGGGACCTGCAGTGGCGCTGGAGAGCAGTGAGTGCTGGGGGAGGGCGGGTCTGTGGAATGCAGCCCTCTCCCCAGCACCCAGAGGCCAGCCTCCAGGGGCATAATAGAATACATTAGTCCCCGCAGCCCATTCAGCTCTGCCTCTTTAAGAACAATGGTGGCAACTGAGCTGATTTTTGCCAAATGACTGGCTTTAGTCTATTAGGAGCAGATTGGAGCCCGCCAGACAAAGTCCATATTCAGGGTTTCAGAAGAGGTTGGCTAATGGGCACTGGGGCAGCAGCGCCAGGCAGCACCCAGGAAAGAGCCTTGGGGCTAATACCCCCCACCCATCACCCAGGCCCCCAACCCTAGGCAGCCCTTATTCCAAGTGCCTTTCAGAGCCCACACCAGTCCTGAGGTAGCTGAAGAAGCTGCTACTCTGAAAACAGGCAGGAAAGAATTGGAGGGATTCTTATCTGGTACCTGTGGTTGACCCCAGAACAGTCCAACCTGGCTGCTAGAAGGAACTCATGCTATAGGAGTGTCAAAATACGTGACAGCACCTGCTATTGTGGAAGGAGTGGCTTAGTGCAACTTTGCCAGCTCGAGGAAACCGAGTCACATCTGCTCTTCACCTCTCTGAGCCTCAGCCCGTTGACATATGAGGTCCTTGGACTAGTAGACTTTTTACCCCTTCAAACGAAGAAATGTTATGTAAAAAGAAAATTCTGACCATTTTTCCTTTACTTTACAACCCCATGCTGCATTAGGAACTCTGAAAATATTAGGACTTTAAAAACTGAAAAGCCCAATGCACACATTAGGGATAATTATGGCCTTTGGGCAAAGATCGATGTGAACAAAGCCAGGTTGACATCAAATATAGAGCTATTCTGATGCAACTTTTTAAAATTGTTATTGTTCCTGTATCAGTACATCAAAGTAGCCATAAAGAGCACCAGCTACCTAGTTTGCTTTCCTGCAACTCATGCTCTTTGCTGGTGCTCTGTCCTGCTATGGACACACTCTGATAAACCTTGGGGGGAAATCCAGGACTTGGCCATAAGCTTTCATCACTTTTCTTAGGATTTTTCCTCTTGGCAGTTGTATTACAATATCCAGAATTCAAGAATTTTACCTTGACTTTTTTGGTGCAGCTAAAAAAGTCATTTCACAAAGATGTGACGCTGAAAATGGGGCATCTGAAGAGAGAATATTGTCCTGCCAGTTTAGATTCAAGCATCACCTTCTCAGTAAGACATTTCCTATTTAAAATTGCAACTACCCCTTTTCATCTCCTCCTACCCCTCTTCCGACTGTATTGTCATACATAATTATTATATCTAATGTGTCACATATTTTGCTCCTTTCTTTGTTTGTGTCTTTCTCCTCCCCTTGGAATGGAAGCTTCACACGGGCAGGGGCCCTTCAGTGTTGTTCACAGGTGTCTCCCCCAGAAAACAGTGTCCTGGCATCTGGCAAGCACTCAGTAGATAAATGCTTCCTGAATGAATCAATGAGTGAGTGCTGTAAGGAGAATATAATAGGATACAAAAATTTCAAATTTGCATAGAGAAAGGAAGGAGAGAGGAGGGAGGGAGAGAAAAACAACAAGGAAAAATATAACTTAAAAAAAACATAGAAATACATCCATTGAAATGTTAACTTTCTCTGGTTATTGGGTCATAGCTGTCTTCTTTTTGCATTTCTTCATTTCCTAAAATATTTACAATGACGCTCTTTTTGCAAAGAACGAAAGCAAACCTGAAAAAGTATAAATATTAGTTAAAGAAAAGAAGATGGGTAAATAGAACACATAAATCTTTTTTCTCTTGCGCAGGAGGGACAAGGGGAGTCCCTGATATTAGACTCAATTACACAGGTTTTTAAAAATCCTGTTTCATGTGAAATGTCAAGTAATTATTGCAAAAGACTTAGTGGAGGGGGGTTGGTGAGCCATGACTCCCATGTCTAGATAATTGCCCCACACATCCAGTTCACGATGCATGTGTGGTCATCTTCTACGTCTTTCCTCCAGACCACACAGAAGTGAACCATGGAGCAAGAACTCTTATGCCCTACAATCAATCAACAAATATTTAATAAGCTCCCGTAATGTGCAATGCTGCGTACGTGCCGTGTATCCCTACTCTCTCATACTCCGCATCCTTCTCCCCTGCTCCCCTGCTCCCCATCCCTCTCACCATCCCAGGCTGCCTTTCTTGGGCCTCCTGCCCCACTTCCTGCCCATCACAGACCCACGTCTGGGAGTCTGTTCATTGAGCCATGCCGCCCCTTAAGAGAAGAGATTCTGAGCTACATCTGCCGGCTCTACATCTGGGACTTGAGGTCAGGGAAGAATAGAGGGGTTGGGCAGGCCACGGTGGCTCAGCAGGCAAGAATGCTCGCCTGCCATGCCAGAGGACCTGGGTTCGATTCCTGATGCAAGCCCATGTATTAAAAAAAAAAAAAAAAAAAAGAATAGAGGGGTTGAAACAGGCTCAGAAAAGTTAAACAGCCTGCTCAGGGTTGTACAGCAAGTCATTAGTGGACACATGACTGACACCCAGACCTCTGGACCCCTTCCCAGCGTGCTCACCTCAGGCCCCTCCACCCTCTGCCCATACTCTCATGTGGAACAAGCGCTGCCTAAGATAAAGCACCGCATTAGGCAGCCATGCCAAGAGGGATGACTTGGACGGTCATATACCTGTCATTCCAGGAGAACGCTTGGCAGATACTCTTTCCAAGTTGCAGGAATTCATCCTGTAATGACTTGCCACAGAAAACACACCTTTCCCGTTTGGCCTGGACCCTGTCCCAGAATGGGAGGGATGGTGAAAGTCTCCTCAGAGTAAGAACAAGTGTTGTTTCCTGCAGAGGCCCAGAGCGGTCTGTTCTGAGGAAATGCTTGTGAGGACAAGCTGTGTCTCACCCAGTAAAGTCAAGGAGGCCGAGAGCTTGGTGGCTCAGACATGGGAGAGTGTGATCAGACATGTGACAGCCTCACAAGAGTTTCCCACAATGCGTGCAAGGATCCAGGCAGAAGTACAGTGACCCCTGACAGGAATCTGTGCTCTCATGGGGATCCAGCCTCAGCTTCTCCTGAAGACTTGAGTATGTGAGTGTGCTGAGCCTTGTTCTCCACGAAAACTTCTCTGCTCTACCCTCAGTCCCCATGGTAGGGCTCAGGCCTAGGACACTGTGTAACAGGTCTCACACCTCACCAACAGCTCCTCTTCCCTCCACTCTTCCCCAAACATCAAAATGCTTTCTACATCCCCACCAGCACAATGCCTGGGGAACCTCAACCTGGGGCAGAGAAGAAGATTCCAGCTTCCTCCCTTCTTTGAGGCCCCACCTATGTGCCTTGGGCCTCTAGCCCAGTCTCTGCCCAGCCCACTCTCAAGGGCTCTGATTAGGAGCTGCCTGCCCCAGTGCAGAGCCTCCATTCTTCCTTTCCCCACTTCTCATTTGCAGATAGAATAGTAAGTAAACAGAACTAGAATATCATGGCAGGTACTCCCAGCTGGACTTAGCGGTAGGGTAGGGAGGTGGTAGGACAGGGCTGATTAGGTCTCCACCCACAGTCAGACATTCTCCAGAAAGAAGGCAAATTCTCCACCTTTCAGAGAATGGCCAACACTTGATCGGCATCTAGTCTTGATAAAGTTATAATATTTCTGGCCTTTAAGTCATCCATTCAGTTATTATATGCTAGGTCCCTTGTTGAGCTCTGGAGAATGGAAATAAAGAAATGTGGACCCATTTCACTCTGAAGATATTCCCAGCTTCCTGGAGAAGACCTCCCTCATTCACTTGTCCATGATCGGATGATTTAGATTCTGATTCTATTAAGATTTGCTGGATGCCTACTCAGTGTCAGTCTCCATGAAAATTGTTTATATATGTGTCCGCACAATATCATCTTCTCAGCAAATCTGGGAGGTAAATAAGTTCTGAAGAAACTGAGGGTGAGAGATTACGCGTTTTGGCCAAAGTCACACAAGTAGCAAATAGAGGTACCAAGATCCATGGCTCAGAAAATCTTTGACGTGAAATGGTGGCAGTGGGTGGAGGCAAGGGGTGAAAGAGGGGACCTATTAATTCAAAAGGCTAACAAATCCCTTGTTTTTTTTGAGAATCCATTTAATGTTTCAGGTCCTGCAGCACCGTGCCTGAGCACTGGGCCACACCACCCAGGAAACAAAGGCTCTACTGAGATGGGTCCTGCTCCATCCCGCCCCCCCCCCCACTTGCCAGGGAAGTGGCCCCACCCAACCACGGGACCCAGCAGAGGGCCACCACGTCCCCTGCATTTTTAAAACAGCTGCAGCTGCAGAACAGGATGATACCGTATGAGAAGGTCACGGAGGTGGACGTTTTAGAGCTGCTTTCTAATCTGCAAGGCTTTTTCCTTTCTTCCTGTCTCTCTTTCTTTCCCCTATTTTTTCAAAGAAAGCAAGGTCTCTATTGTATCCTATTGTGCGCAGCCTGCCTGGCCGCTGTTTTTTTCCCCCATCCTGCCTCATTAAGATGGATGGGCCTGCTGCCTTATTAATAATTGGGAAGGTTCCTCTTTGTTACCCTTTCCTCTCTTGCTAACGATGCCCTGCTTCAGTGGCTCCATAAAGAGCCTTCCAGGCCCTGGTGGTAAGTGGAACACCTCCACTGCGCTGGGGGCACCCGCTGCCAAGGCAGATCCACTTGCCAACCCAGGGCACCCTGCACCAGGCGTAGAGTCTCCCAGAAGTCCTCATCTCCAGAGCTCTAGCATCACAAGAGGAAGGTCTGGAAGCGACCAGAGATTGGACCATACAAACAGAGGGAAACTGACGGACATGCCTAAATTCCCCCAGGGGATGGAATAAAAAAATCCCAAATCCTCGTCCTGGATCTTCCCATGGGCCCTCTTTCCACCCTGCTTCATCCTTGCTGCTCCTCCTGGGAGCTCGCCTTAGTTTTCTCCTGCCAGCTATTTACCCCATTAGCAAATTTGTATTAGTTATCACCTGGGGGGGAAACGAATCCATTCCTTCATCAGACTATTCAACACATAGTTTTGTTGAATAGTTTTTGAGAGTCCACAAAGTGCCAAGCACTGCCCGAGACACTGGAGACACAGGAGAGAACAAGGCAGGCAAGTCACCTTCTCTCATGGTATTTACTTTCTAGTGGGGTAAGGCAAGAAAAACATATACATAAACAAGATATCAGAAAGTAGAAAGTGCTATAAAAATTTTAAAAGATGATTCCATCTGGGTGATCCAATTAGGAAGCCCTCTCAGTAGAAGTGACCAGTGACTTGAGACCAGAATGGCAGGTCTAGGACAGTTTCGATCCCCAGCAAGAGAGCAAAGACCTTGAGGGTGGAACCATCACATGCCAAGCAATTAGAGAACAAGCAGGCACCAAGTTAGGTGGGACGTATGCCTAGATGTACTCGACAGGAGGCTTCAAGAAGGAGGGCGAGCCCAAGACGAGGTTGTTGAGCAAGACAGCAAAAGACCAGGCAAGGGTATGATAACCCACTTGATTCTTTGTCCTGTGTCTCCCTGATGGGCACCTCAGTACCCTCCACTCTCCTCTTTCCCAATCCTTCCCTCCACGTTCCAGGTGAACTGAAATGCCTCTAGGGGCACGTCAGGCATCAGGGAAGGCTTTCCTGAGGAAGTACCCTGGTGGGTCTGTCTGTCCTCTAGATATGGCCCTTCGTGGTCAACCCCACCCCATGGCTACGGAGCCCAGGTCAATAGGTGAAGAGCACAAGAAGGAACATCCAGGTAAGGGAGGACTCCGAAAGAGAGAGGTGGAGACTCCACCAGGTTGCCAGGAGTTTGCAAAGCCTTTGGCTGTACAAATTACTTTCCACTCACAAGTTTAGACTGCACCAAGCCTGCCCTCACTTTGCAGCAGAACCTCCCCTCACCCTGCACATTCTGCCACCTCCTCAGAAAACACTTCAGGGTTCCTCCCTGGGACATAGTCCTCTCCATCTCTCCCCTAGCCTAAGAAGAAAGAATAAGACCAAAAAAAGGTAGAAATAATATTTGCTTTTTATAATCCTACTTGATTTTTTTAAGCCCACCAGACTTTTTTTATGCCCTGGGTTTATAAACTATAGCATATTCATATGGCCAAATAAGACAAAAGGCTCTCTACTTACAAGGATGCCCCAGTTTGAGGGATTCTCATCTCAAATCCCCCTCCCCCACCACTGTCATGTCAGGAAGATTAATGCCCTTTCTCCAACTTGTGAAAGGGAGGCTGGGCTGTCACCGACCTTCTGAGGGGAGCCAACCATGTTTGCATGGGAGTGGGAGAGCTTGAAGGATGCATGCACACACACACACACACACACACACACACACACACACACACACATACACACACGCGCGCGCGCAATCCTCCCAGGATCCACCAGAAGCTACTATTCTCAACCCAGCTTTGGGGCTGCATCAAAATGTGTTATGGCATCTGAATGAAGGAATTAGGTTGACCCTCCACTACATCTGGCCAGTCCATCTGGGAGGGGACTGTGGGTTCAGGCTGTTAATCCTCCAAGTTTAGAAGACTCCCACAGTTGCTTCTTTTGGTCCTAGTGCCTCAATTTAATGATGCAAAAAGAAGAACAAATTCAGTAGCATTAGCTAAGTGCCCCCCTACCATGCCAGGGGTGTGGATACTAGGAGATAATATGCAATCGCTCTTATGGCTAGCCACCCTGTCCTCACTCCATGCTGCAGGTCTGCCCCACTCCCATCTGCTCTGCTCTCCTGCCTCCTATGGATCTCGCTGCTGGAATAGGATTTTACAGTGACTTTTCCACCTCATAACCCAGTAGATACAGTATGGAAGCTGGAGGCTGGCTAAGTCCACACTCAGCCCCTCTCCAACTCCTGTCCATCCCCCAGTCCTCTCCATTTGATTCTCAACACTATTTGCATATGTTTCTGAGCATGTTCCCTCATCTTAAAACAGCAGTAATCATAGTAGCTATCTCATAAGGCTGTATCAGTGCATTTAAAATAAGAAGATGCATTTAAAAGCTTAAAAATGCCTGCCTGGCAAACAATATCCATTATCTCCAAAACGTTAGCTATGCTCATTCTTCTTTGTTGGAGTATATATATATATATATATATATATATATATATAGTAATTGAGGCATATTCCTCTTTATTCCCCCAGATCCAGTCTCAGCCTAGCCCTTTGCATACTGTAGACTTTTGTTCAATGTTTGTTTAAAATCATCCATATCCAATCATTCTGGGTGCTGATCTCTCAGAAGCTGGTGGCATCAGGATTTGCTGACCTAAGGAATCCATTTGTCCTGAGGTCACAGGGTCTCAAGGGTTCCCAGCAAGTGCATGCTGGGCCCTTTAACCTCAAGCCAAAACAATGCTTGATGGTGGACATTTAAAGTGCGGGGCTCAGGGTGGCAATAACTATTGTGGAATAAAACACCTTCTAACCCTTATGAAAGTACCATAAGAAGTAAGCTAATCTCTAGTTTCAAAGGGCAGACCGGTACCTTCCTGACCACCCAACAGTGCCTTCTGCATCACTGACAAAGTTTGGTTGCTTCCCAGAGACTTCAGAAAGTTCTTCTGGCTGATATTTTCTTCCACAAAGACTATCCATCACTTAGCCGTCTAGCCACTCCTGGCAGTGCTCTCTCACGCCAGGGTCCGTTTCTTGAAGTCTTACCCCAGCATGTGCAGCACTGAACGGCCACTGCCAAAAGCTTGGGCAGGAAGGGGAGGAGGCCAGCGGGGAAGGAGAGTGGCCAACTGGTCCAGCCTGACCAGCAAGGACGCCAGCTTCCTCCGGTCCGGGAGTGAGAGTGGGTGTGGGTTCACCTACCGGGCATCTGAGAGAAGCTCTGAAGAATCCCTGTGGGTGCCTTCTGTCTCTGTCAGCTTTCTTGATCCAAAGCACCGTTCTGAAAATGCCACACACTTATCCAGAAGCCTTGAGTGGATTCTGACTACCAACTGCATTCAATCTTAACTTCAAGGGCCTGTGCAATTTGGCTCAAAACCATCCCTCCTGCTTTACCTCCTGCTCACTCCTTCTCCAGGGCCAAACCAAATAACTCATTTTTCCCTGAATGCTCACAAGGCTTTACCACCTTCCAAACTTGATGCTCACTGTTCCAGCTTCTTGAAAAGCTAAGCCCCTCACCTCCATCATTTGAAATCCCTCCACCTATCCCCCCAGCTTCAGCTCAAATGCCCCCCTTTCAAAGGAGTCTTCCCTGACCCACGTCAGCAGGTTCCTTTCTCTGCGTAACAACACGTTCTTTGCCATATGGCCCTGCTCCTTTTCCACCTTGCGTTTATGTGCATTTGCCTTATGGAGATTGGAGGCTCTCAAAGGGTAAAGACCCAGTCTTGTCTATTTTCCCCACACTCCTGGAGCAATATCACGCATGGTCGGATGGACCCATGGATGGATAGAAAAAGGGAGGCACAGAAGGAAAGAGAGAGGAATGAAGGGATGTGCAAGGAAGTGAATGAATAACGATGCTCCTTTGCCCGAGGATTCTCACAGCTTCTTAGTTAGCAGCCAGAAGCCTGGCTCATTGAAAATGAGAAGGTAAAAAGCCCAGGCCTTCCTCTGAATGGCTTCTTCCTGCCCCTCCTCCCCTCCCTGGGACCTCCCTGCAGCAGCAATTGTCACACAGGACTGGGCTCATTGAGGGAAAAATATGCAAAGGCCGAGCAGGGGTGGCCCTGCCCCGTGAAATCATCTTCTTCAAGGGCCACTGCGTCCGGAGGAAACCAGTGTGGGCAGGCCAGCCTGCTGGGCCTCTTTTATCCACGGCCCTGACACCCCGGAAGCTAACTGTGACCACCCACACAATCCCCTCACCCCGCGAGTCACTGGTTGTCACTGGCTGTGACAAATTCTCCATGCTGCATAGACACACAAAAGGCCCAGCCTTAAGCCAATGCTGAGGAACAAGGAGAAACATCACATTCAACAATGAAGCTTCGGTTAACCAGAACCCCAGGCCTGAAATCCTCCCTTCCTTGAGTCGGCATGGTGTTGTTTTGTTTTTTTTTTAGAGCTTAACACTCGCTTAGGAGGAAAAGAGAGGAAAGCCAAGGAAACAAACTGACATTTAAAATGTGGTCCAAAATTATTTATTTTAGTCTCCAGTATCTAAGAGCTGCTAGAAGTAAAAACCTAAAATTGTGGAATTGCAACCCATACCAAACTCTGAAATCTGTTCTACAAGTAATTGTGATGTGCTTTGAAATGTATTGCTTTTCGTATATATGTGATTTTTCACAAAAAAGAAAAAGTCGATTGGGATGACAAATGCGCAGCTCTGTGATGATATTGTGAACCACTGATTGTACACTTTGGATGATTACATGGTATGTGACTATATAATATATATCAATAAAAAATAAATATTTTTTTAAATGTGGTCTAAAAGAGTTCTGGGGGGGCGGCTTCAGCATCTGGAATTTCATAGGCAATTTTAGCAAAGGCAGCTCTGGTAACTGCCCACGCAGCTGCCCCAAGCTATGCATTTGTAAATCAGAAGTTGCCTGGATTTGTTGACTGATTGGCCCAATTTACAAAACCTCACACCAAAGGATTCCAGGAAATCAGACTTACACTGCTTTCTTCGCTCTCCCTGGGGAATGAAAAAACCCATAGACAGGATCATTTCTAAATCCCGTCCCCCACTTGCCATTGCAGATCCACGATGCCCAAGAAAGGGTTTCCTTTGCTGCAGGGCACAGAGTCTGAACTTCAGAGTCCCACGGGCGGGTGTTCAGATCTCTTTCCAATCACTTACTGAACATCTCAGGGCTCAGATGCCTCATCTGTGAGGAGCCTTGATAATAATATACCCTCATCAGGTTGCTGTGAGAATTAATGAGCCAATGTATACAGACGCGTCTAGTGTACACAGTAGGACCTAAATAAAGGCGAGTTTCCTTTCTTCCCTTCCGCATTCCAAACCATGCTCCCCCACCCCCCACCACCCTCCACCCCCACCCCAGTCCTGGCAATTCCTCCTGGAGATTTCTCTTTGAGGTTTCATTAGAAAGAAACCCTCCAGGCACAGGTGGTGGCTCTGACTCTAAAGAAGAGCTGCTTGGAATCATCAGACCCTGAGATAACCCCTGGACATT
>PVIY010013605.1:0-58470 GCA_004026745.1 Myrmecophaga tridactyla
AAAAAAAAAAACCGAAAAATAAACAAATATAAACTTCTTCAGAATTTAGGCCTCCTATCAAGGAAGTCAGCCCAAGGAAATAGCACAGTACAATATCCTCCCTGTCTTTTCTGAGCCTGTGTCTTGTCCTGGGCTTGTGCTTGCTAGAGGCCCTAGTAGATCCTCTGTTTACAATGATTTGAATGTCCACTCTATTCCTTAGGATCATGGCCTTCTCCCTTCCTTTGGAGAACCCACACAAGACTTAAATCATGTAAGCTTTTGTCCCAGGCCAACCCAACTCAATCGTTTCTTACATCATTGCTTTCCCGTCTTAAGCTGCTTTGTCTGTAGGGCAAGTTCTGTGAGGGCACATGTTAGCGAAGAGTTTCCTAGGTCAGTGTTTCCTAGCTGGTAGGAAGCCAAAGACCCACAAAAAGAGTACACAGCCTGGGGAGGGAGTGAGAAGAGGATCAGCCAGGGTTCCAGAAACTTCTGTTATAACTCTTTGAAGCTATGTTTTCTTGATTCAACACTTGTCCATAAATGCAGTCTTTTATCTGTTTTCTGTAGATCTGAGGAAGGGCAATATCTGCAAGACTCTTCTCCCACTTTTCCCCACAGCAGGTTGAAGCAATAGCTGCCCTCAGAGTCAGGCCCCAAACAATCTGAGCTTGCTGATCCAAAGCAGTTGTTGGTGATCAGATGACACACCCATGGATCTTGGGGAACTAGGTCTTAACAGCCCTTCTTGACACCAGCAAACTGCACCGTGCTGCAGAGTGAAGCTGGCAGCTTCACTGTGGCCTACTATGAGACTGTGGGAAGTGCATTGGTAAAATTCACTGGTGTTTACTGCAATTTTCCAGACACTCCCTCCTGCTTTTCCTTGGATCACGTCTAGTAGATGCCATAATTTCAAAATAGTTGATTCAGAATATTCATTCTTGATTAATAGTTGTTCTGGCAGAGGGAATGATTCATGGAACATCCTTCTCTATCATCTTCCACACAAAATATGTGTTATTCATGTTCATGGAAAACAAAATAAAGAAGCCTTTGAACACCTAAACAAAAATGTCAGATCACTGTAAGGAGTAAATACAATCTAGTCTCAGATTTCTCAAAAAAAAAAAAAAGTATATCCAACCTTATGAAATCCTGTTGGAAAGAAAATATGATCCAAGAATTTACTACCCAACAAAACTGCCATTAAAATATACTCTCGGGTGGGCCACGGTGGCTCAGCAGGTAAGAATGCTTGCCTGCCATGCCCGAGGACCCGGGTTCGATTCCCGGTGCCTGCCCATGTTAAAAATATATATATATATACTCTCCACAGGTACAACAGAATTTTGTCTCCTTGAGACATTACTGAAAAATTACTTTATTTGAGTAGAGATAAGCCTTATCCAATCAAGTACAAATGGAGAAATGCTAATCTATAACTGTTGAAAGCAAAAATTAGAACATTCAGTATGGAATTTATAATGTGTGTGGAATAATAAACATATATATGTGTGTGTGTATATATATGTCAATATAGCACAAAGGGTACAGGAGTAAATTAAAGTCTAACATTGTGTGTTCCTAATGCGTACACAAAGCATTCAACATTAACTCTAAGTACACTGTATAGGAGGTATATTTTGTACTTCTAGAGTAAGAGCAACCACTAAAATACTGATGTAAACTGCACAGTCAAAAGGCCAATTGGGTAGTTAAAATGAAATATTAAAATTAATTTAATTCAAAAGAAGGCAAGAAAGGATGAAGAGAGGCACAAATATCAAGAAGAATTTGATAAGGAAACTATTTACAACAGCATGGACTTATGCAGCAGTCCCCTGAGCTAGAGGTTGAAGCATTACCACTATGATGCTAAATATGTAGTGTGATGTGCTGAGTCAGGATCCCTGGATATGACTCTGAGAAGATGGAGTCCAGGGGGCTTATTGATGGGTGTTCTCTGGAGTGTTGACAGCAGATGAAACCAAGAGAGAGGGTGGACTGAAATACAGTTGGAGCACAAGAAGTGGGATGAGCCCTCAGAGATGTCTCAAATCAAAGCGTAAGATGCTCTCCTTGGAGTCTTCACATTAACCAAACATTGGCTTCAGATTGTCAGTCTCCACATGAAACAGACTGGAGAAGATTAAAAAAGAGTGGATTAAACAACCAAAATACCTGAGTGTGGTAGAAACATGTAGTGTTCACCTGTATCTGGTTCTCCCTCCTTCCAGGGGCATTTCCCTACACAGCAGTTTCCCCTTATTGTTCAAGAATTTATGCAAAAACAAAATGTGGAATTAAAAAGCACTGAAAATTCATTTTAGTGAAATGAGGAAAGATTTAACCTACAGAATCTAAAATATAAATAAAGGCTTACAAACCAGCTGACATTGACAGAGGCCACGTAGAAGGAAGTAAACAGATGACACACAAGTCATGGAGAGAGAGTTCAGCAGAAGCACCAGTGCCAGCAGATATATTTTCCAAAAGTAGGAAAATCTTCTTAAACTTCAAAAGTTTTATACATTGTTTACAACAACCATGACAAAGATTGGAATGGAGAGAGTTATCAGTTGAACCCTTCTATTTCAGTTAAGCTCACTTCAGAAAAATAGAAGACTCTAGATAATGCAAAGAATCACATCGATTAGCTATTTCTGCTGGTAGCAGTTTATCTTTGAGGTAGCAGAGAATGAGAAATCCAAAAGGGTAGGTCCCGGGGAGTTTAACTCATTAACTAATGGGTAATAAATAAGAATTGGAACATTGATTTATAAAACAAAGCTATCAAAATGAATAATAGATGAAATAAACTCCACAGAAAAATGTAGTCAAAGGATAATATGAAAATATTGATTTAATAATTCTCCATGAATAAAAATAAATAAGCAATTTGGATTTACAAGGAAAAGGAACAGATCCAAATACAAGTGCTTAGAAAAGAGAATAAAAGACAACAGGCAATGAAGTATAGCCTGGCCAAAAGTAGGAAATAAGTAGTGGGCAAAATAACCTTCACAATGATTAGTACCACAAGGAGAAATAGACACTATAAAAAACACAGGAAGGAACAAGGGGGATAGAAATTAATTAGAAGAAATATAGCAAAGAAATGAATAATTTTAAACAATTAAAGAGAAGTGATATTTAGGATGGATTGTATGGTGTGTGAATAAAACTATTTAAAAAATAAACAGAAGGATACAAGGGCTGGACAAAATGTGGAGAAAGAGATATTCCTATTCACTGTTAGAAGGGAAATAGAATGGAGCAGAATTTCTGGAGGAGAGTGTGGTGGCTCCACAGGAGACTAAATATAGGGTTTCCATATGATCCTGCAACCCCATTGCTAGGTAGAGACTCAGAAGAACTGAAAGCAGGGCCATGAATAGACAATTGCACATTGATGTTTATGGTGGCATTATTTATGACTGCCAATGTATGGAAGCAGCATAAGGGTATGTCAACTAATGAACAGAAGAGTGAACAATGTTGTACACATATGACAGAATATTGTGCCGCTATAGAAGGGAATAAAGATGTGAGGCATGCAACTAGGTGAATGAACTTTGAGGACATGTTGAATGAAATAAGCCAGAACAAGTGGACAAATATTGTCTGTTCTCACTAACATAAAATACCTATAGTGAGCAAACTCTGAGAATTGAATTTGAGAACATATGTTATCAGGGGATAGAAGGTTGGCAGAGGTTGGGCAATTGATTAAGGAGTATAAAATGTTCAATGAGGTTCATTATAAAAGTTCTTAGATTGTAAGTTCTTATATCAGTCACATTTGTTCCTAAGTTTTAACTGTTATTTCTAAATTCCAAGATACTGCACTCTTTGCATATAACCTGGCAGTTAACTGGAACTTTGGTTATCTGTGTGGCACCTGAGTCTCAGGTTAGATTTCTTGAGCTCTGAAAGTCAGCATTGCCCCATAAGCAACTGACAAAGAAGCTTAAAAAAAAATCAGATTTGAATTAGAGATATGGACAAAGCTGACCTTGTAAATCATAATACAGGGTAAAAGATGATATTATCTGTATTTGAAAACTTCAACTTCAGTTTCAGACCAAAGGACAAGATGCATATTTTGTCCAAAATTTATGTTTTCTATAGAACACTACCTGATTTGACTTGTCTGATCAGTTTATTTAAACAACCCAATTACATGGAACCTAGAATAGAGAATGAGAGCTTGTTATTCTGCACAGGTTAATGTAATATCCTGCTACATTTGATAGTATTTTTAAAAGAAAATAAAAAAAGTATTTGCAAAGTCCCCTTGAGGGACTGGGGAAAAAGTGTGGAACTACTAAACTTTCCCACCTGGAGAATTCCTGATATTCTGTCACAAGCATTAGGGATTCCCAACTTAATAATTGGGAGCTCGCCACCTTGAGGCTTGCCCTCATGAACTTATTTCTGCAATGGCAAAGTTAAGCCTACTTTTGATTATGTCTGTGAGTCATCCCCAGAGAACCTGCTCTTTGCTCAGATGGGGCTTCTCTCTTTAAGCCTCATAATCAACTCACTATCCTTCTCCTTACATGAGACATGACTCCCAGAGGTATAGGTCTCCCAGGAAATGTGGGACATGACTCCCAAAGATGAGACTGGCCCTGGCGTCATGGGATTGACAATTCTTTCTTAACCAAAAGGAGGGGGGAAAAAAAGCAAAATTAAGTTTCAGTGTTTCCCAGTATCTGCCCATGCAAAAAAAAAAAAAAGTTAAATTAAGTTTCAGTAGCTAAGAGGTTTCAAATGGAATCTAGAGGTCATTCTGGAAGTCACCCTTATGCAAACTTCAGCTACATGTTGCAAATTGCCACAGTATGCCAAACCCCAACCAACAGTATTCTTGAAAACTCTAAAGAGTACCTTGGGCTCTACCTAAGACTCTGTGCCAGTTTGAATCTGTGGTGGACCCCAGAAAAGCCATGTCCTTTAATCCTCATTGAATATTGCTAGGTGGGAGCATTTTGATTGTTCCCATGGAGATGTAACCCACCCAGCTGTGGGTGGTAACTTTTGATTAGATTATTTCAATGGAGGTGTGTCTCCACCCATTGAAGGTGGAGTTGCTTACTGGAATCCTTTACAAGAAAAAACATTTTCAAGAGAGTCCCTTTTTGTAGAGCCATGAGAAAGCCAGCAGACTCTGTCATGTTCACCATGTGCCCTTCCAGCCAAGAGAAAACACTGAACATCATCAGCCTTCTTGAACCAAGGTATCTTTCCCTGGATGCCTTAGATTGGACATTCCTATAGACTTGCTTTAATTGGTATGTTTTCTCATAAGTTAGAACTGTAAACTAGCAACTTACTAAACTTCCCTCTTTAAAAAGCATTCCATTTCTGGTATATTGCATTCTGGCAGCTAGCATATTAGAATGGACTCTATAAAATTTTACTTAGTAAGTTCATTTTTTTAGAAACTGAAGGCTTCCAGATTGTTCCTATACAAGATAAGTACTGAAACTCAAAGGTATCTGTCTCTACAAGAATACCAACCAGCTTCATTACTCAACCCCATAAGGACAGCACCCTTTTCCAGTATGAAGAAGTTAAAATGGCTATTGTCCAGATATCCCTGAAGATTGAGAGAATGATCAAATGAGAGGGATGAGGTATAATTGAGAAATTAGGATTTAGCAAATGATTATGACTACTGATTCATTATATAGATATTTCTTGTTAATTTTTAGTGTATTAGAGTGGCCAGATGGAAATGCTTTATATTGTTGAATTGTAGTCCAGTGATCTTAATCTCTGAGACTGATTATAGAACTATATAGCTTTTGTCATGTGACCATATCATTGTAAAACCTTGTGGCTGACACTCCCTTTATCCAGTGTATGGGTAAATGAATAATATAATAAAGACGTGTGGAAGAAAGAGAAATGATAGATATAGGAGACAGACAGTGACTGATCTCTCTCTCTATATATATATAGATCATTCACTAAAAAAGAATTGAAGTCCAGTACATTTACTAGTACATGTCTTGGGAGTCACCATTCCAGGTCAGGTTTTTATAGCTTACCATATTCCTTATCAAATGTGAAAACTCTTATTCTCTTTCATGGCAGAATCTTTCAATTACATTTTAAGATTTTTTTCTGTCTTGTTACTTTGGTCATTAGTTTTGGAAAAAATAATTTGAGCTGCATTAAAAATATCAAATAATTTGAAAAGGAGGAAAAGAGACTGTTTTCAGATTTCTTACCATCCACATTGAAAACTAGTAAATTGTGCAACAAAACCTACAGAATCCTCAAGCGAAAAATGTGTGGATCTAGGAATTTATATGCAATCAAATTCCCCTTCAAAAATGAAGGCAACTTTACAAAAGTTTTTAATGCTCAAGAACCCATAAAGTAGGTTTCCATAACCTCTTTTTGATGAAACTGCTAGAGGAAAATGTTCAGGATCCAACAGATGGCTAGAGAGGCTGGGGCCAAAGAACCAACAGTAAACATTAAGTGTGTTTAACCAGATGACTAAGAATAAAAATAACTGTGAAGATTGTATTTCCTGAACATAATGGAAATGGTATCTGCACTACAAAGTAGAAATTTTGCAACTATCAAAAATCAGTAAAAGGGTTTATGGGTGATACAGTGGTAGAATGCTTGCCTTCCATGTGGGAGACCCAGGTTCAATTCTCGGATCATTTACCCCTCAGAAAAAATCAATAACAAAAGATAAAATAAATGTGGGAATTAGAGTACTTATGAAATTACTGCTTCACTCCTAATTGGAAGGAATCAATGGGAATCATTAAAGCCAAATCAAGTAATAGAAACATATATCTATATACAAGCAAATACTAAAATATGATATTATTGACCAAAGTCATTTGATGTTATGGGTGGAAAGAAGGAAGAAGGAAGAGGAAAATAACCAGTTTTGTATGGTGTATAGTGGAGAACTGCTACACATTGTCTAAAGAAGCACAATAAAAAAGATAATTTGGAAACTTATAGAGGTTACCACCACACACACAAAATTGCAAAGGAAAGACACCATAATGTGAAATCTTTATGTGTGAAGTATAGAATAGAACACATAAAATAAATTGGGACCAAAAATGCCAGTTATGTCAATAAACATAAATTATCTTAATTAATCTATTAAAAGAAAGAGAATTTCAAATTGGATCACAAAACATAACCTAACTCTATATAATAAATGAGTAGTACATGTAAAATGGGGTGATTTAGAAAATCTTATGAGCAAATTTCTGCCAGGCAAATACAAATAAAAATAAAGTAAGAATTATAATTTTATATGAGACTAAATCTAGGCTAAAAAGCATAGATGTGATAAATAATGTACTGTGTAATGTTGAGGGGTACAACTTAACAAGAAAATGTGACAGTTATGAGTATCTGAGTACCAAATAACACAGTAGCAACATTCATAAAGCAGGTATCTTTTTTAACAGTCAATTAGTAAAAGTACTTTATTTTCCTCTTATATTTGTAAATCAGATATTTTAAGGGAAAGAAGTGAACAAAGATATCCTAACACTAGGAAACTCTCTCAGTCCAGTACAGATGGACAAGAAGTAAGGATATTTGATAAGTAAAATTATACAAACCATAAGTATCAAATAAGATTCCACTTTCATAAATAGGCCTTTGTGCCTTGAAAATAGAGAATAATATGTTCTTCCAGGTATGCATGGAAGACTAAGGAGTTTTCCAGTCCTCAATATAAAATCTTCATTGGTTTTCTTTGGTTTTTACCATTGAAATCTTGACTCACCCTTCTCTTAATTCCTTGAAAATGTGGATTAGCTCATAGATATCACCAGTGCTGTTGATTTTCCCTAGCATTTTTTTGGTCCAAGGAAAGTGGATGCTGCAGATTGGGCTAAAACCTGTGCATATCTGGAAGTCCATTTGATTTGAGATAAATACTTTGCTTAAGATGGAGTCCAAACAGTTGAAACCTGAAATCTTTTTCAGGAACATCTGTATAAAAACCATGGCATAGGGAAGCTGTGATGGTCAGTTTCATGTGTCAACTTGGCCAGGTGGTGGTGCCCAATCATCTGGTCAGGCAAGCACCGGCGTGTCTGTTATTGTGAGGATATTTCATGGACTTAAATCATGACCACATTGGCTTCATTCACAGCATTTGCAATCAGCTAAACAGAGTATCTTCTGCAATGAGAGAGGCAGAATCTAATCACCAGAAGGCTTTTAAAGAGGATTTAGAAGAGACAATCACTTTCCTGCTTCAGCCGGCCAGCCTCTCCTGAGAGTTCATTGAGGATTTTCACTGGAGCTTCCAGTTCATGGCCTGCCCTACAAATCCTGGAATTTTATATCCCCACAGTTGCATGAGACCTTTTCTAAATTTTATATTTACAGGTATCTCCTGCTCATTCTGTTTCTCTAAAGAACCCTGGCTGGTACAGAGGTGAAGGAATGGTTGTCTAGAACCTGTACTCACCCTTCTTCAGAGGAAGACTTTAAGGGCCCAATAAACTAAGAGAAAGGAACTCTTAATTCAATGAATTAAAATAAGAAGAAGAGAAGTTGTTGGCAGAGGCTGAGGAGGAGAATAAGTCCATTAAGATGAAATAACTTTGTGAAATAATCTCACTGAGGAAAGGAGAGATGCCAATGACAAAGAATACAACCATCAGTTCTCCCATCAATTTATTGGATGAGAGTCTCTTATTTTTTAAGGCATTTCTTTCAATTGAATCAATGCAATCAACCTCAGATAGAGTCAAGTCCATGAAAAGTTCTCACAGTAAAAATCAGGCCAGTGTTTGCTTGATTAAACAACTGGACACCAAAAATTGGCCAAGTTGATGCATCACCTTAACTACCAAACTACTCCACATATTTTTACAGTTGAGACATGGAATTGGGCTTAGTTATGATTTGGAAACCCCTAATCTTTCCTCTGCTACAATGACAGTGGATTTGGGCCAGCTGTAGGGACTGGCATGGCTCAGCTCAGACACATGGCTGCCAGCAGGAAAGCAACTCACAATGTGTGTTCTAAATGCAGTGGGTCAGGAAAGTCAATGAGAACCAGCACATGTCAAGACTTCAAAGTGAAATTCTTCATATTTCAGAAGCTGAGGAAACTATTTTGCATGGCTTGGTCCCACAATTTCATTCATAGAACATCCATCCTTCATAATCAATGGTCATTTAAAGTTTCCTGAGAATTTCAAGAAATATTGCTCTTCTCATCCCCTTTCATCATTAACTGTAAATTTACTGTGTGAGGAGTATGGGTGAATTATGAGGAGGGAGTAGGAGGCAAAAATCAGGTCAAGATAACTTTCAGGAAAACTACTTGAAAGTTGCTTCAAAAATGCATAAATGAATGTATACAAATCACATGTAAATGTTATAAAGAGTTGAAAGCTGGAACTCAGAAACTTTTACTCAAAAGTCATCACAGCATTATTCACAATAGCCAAAAGATGAAAGCAACCCAACTGTCCATCAACAGATGAATGGATAAACAAATGTGGCAGATCCATACAATGGCATGCTATTCAACCAAGGAAAAGAAAGAAGTTCTGATACATGTGTTAGCATGGATGAACCTTGAATACAATATGCTAAATGAAAGAAGCCAGATGCAAAAAGACAAATATTGTATGTTCCATATTATATGAAATACCTAAAATAAATAAATTCATAGAAACATAAAGTAAATTATAGATTTTGAGGAGCTGGAGGAGAGATGGAATAGGATGTTATTACTAAATAAGCATAGACTGTAGTTTCTGTTTGGGGTGATGAAAAACCTTTAATAATGGGTGATGATGATAGTACCACAGAACTGTACACTTTAAAAATGGCTAAAATGGAAAACTTATGTTTTCTATATATGGCACCATAATTTATTTATTTATTTTTAATTGTGAGGCTCAGGTTTACCAGGGCATTCTTGAGCCACAGTGAAATGAATCCGCTGGCTCCCTCTGCCCTGTGTGAAGCTGTGCATCTCCTGCCCTGGACTACTGTTGGCTGAGCACTGATCTTGGGACTATTTACTTTGGTAAATAGTCTTATTTACCTTATTTACTTGGTCTTAAACTAAGGAAGGAGGAAGGGAGTGCCCTGTAATTTCTGAGACTTTGTCAAATGTCTAGGATGATTCCATGGAAGGAACAATTGTGTCATACTCTTGTGGGATGATGCCCTTAGAATTTGAACCCACAGTCATTGCTAGAGTCCACATTTCCTTCAGAGAATCAGTCCTTGGTGCTTGCCCCCTCCATGCTTCCAATTCCTAAACAGCCAGAATGCCTGATGCTGAGAAGTTATGAAAGTGAGGTACTTAAGCAGCACACAGATTCCCTCAACTCAGGGGCACCCCCAGGTGTCAAGGGCTGGTGCAGTCATGGGAAGACTGGGATGGACATGCAACAAAATTTTGGACAATGAGAAATAGGGTAAGATGGAGCTACCAAATTGTACAAAAAGCCAGACATTCCACAAGAGAAAGCACTTGCTTTTGACCTTTCTTCCCTGCTTTAGGTATTGGTGAGGGACAGCCACATTTCAGTCATGAAAAAAAGGCTAAGATATTGAGTGAGACACTAACCCACCTCCCCATAGTGTCGGTTCATGAGCTAAAACCAGCAAGTCTTCATCAATCTTCTTTGTTTTAATAACAGATTTACTTAAAGATAATTCACTTTCCACACAATTCACCATTTAAAATCTATAATACAATCATTGTTAGTATATTCAGAGTTATGAAATCATGATCACAATCAGTTTGAGAACACTTTCATCCTCTCAAAAAGAAACTCTGTATGCTATAGCCATCACTCATCAATTCCCCCATCCTTAACCCCAATCCTAGGAAACCACTATTCTACTTTCTGATCTGCCTATTCTGGACATTTTATACAAGTAGAATCAAACAATCTCTGGTCATTTGTGTCTGGCTTCTTTCACCTAATGTTCTCAAAGTTCTCTTACTCATCATTTCCTTTTTCCCCATCTTCATTTGACAATATTGTAGAAGGTATTATAAATACATTCTTTTTTGTTGCTAAGTAATATTCATTGTATGGGTATGCCAAATTTTATTTATCCATTCTTCCATTGATGGAGACTTGGGCTTGCTTCCACATTTTCACCATCGTGAGAAATGTTCTTATAATCATTTTATTCAAGTATTTATGTTGAAAAAAGTGTTTCCTTTCTCCTGGGTATACATCTAGAAGAGGAATTGCTGAATTATATGGTAACTCTGCTTAACCATTTGAGGAACTGCAAGGCTGGTTTTCAAAGCAAATTCACCATTTTATAGTCTTACCAACTGTGAATGAAGATTCAGTTTTTCCATTTCCTTATCACACTTGTTATTGTCAGCAATCCTAGTGGGTATGGACTGGTACCTCATTATTTTTTTTATTTTCTTGGTTAACTGAAAATTTCGAGCATATTTACATCTGCTTATTGGCCATTTGTATATCTTCTTTGCAGAAATGTCTATTCAGATCCTTTGCCCATTTATCAATTATGATATTTGCTGTTTTACTTTCCTTGTTGCTAGAGCAAATAAAATGCAATGAGTTCACACAAACAATGGGAATTTATTAGCTAATAGTATTGAGGTTGGGGAAATACAAATCAAGATACCATCAAGGTGATACTTTCCTCCTAAGGACTGGCATTCTTGGGCTGATTGCTAGTGATCCTTGGTCTTTGGTTCCTCTACCATATAGTAATGCACATGGTGGCCTCTCTTCTCTTTGGGTTCCATTATCCTAAACTTCTTGTTGTCCATGACTTTCTGTCTATCTACTTGATTTTATTCTGCTTATAAATGAATCCAGTAACAGGATTAAGACCCATCCTGATTTAGTTTGGCCACATCATAACTGAAGGATCTTCATCAAATATTCTATTTTCAGTGGGCTCACAAGAATGGATTAAGTTTAAAAATAAGTTTTTGAGATACATAGTTTAAAGCATTTGCTTTTCTGTTATTCGGTTATAAGAATTCTTTTTATATTCTAGATACAAGTCCCTTACCAGATACATGATCTGCAACTATTCTCTCCTATTCTATGGGTTGTAGTTTCAATTTCTTCATGGTGTTCTTTGAAGCACAAAAGTCTTTAATTTTTAAGTCCAATTATCTATTTTATCTTTTGTTGTTCATGCTTTTGGTGTCTAAAATTTCTTTGGCAAATCCAAAATCACAAAGATTTACCCCTCTGTTTTCTTTGAAGTGTATTATGTATTCTGTTCTTACATTTAAGATGTTGATACATTTCAAGTTAGATTTTGTATATGGAGGGAGGTAAAAATCCAACTTCATTCTTTTGCATGAGAATGTCCAGTTTTCCCAGTACCCCTTCTCTTCCCTCTCCATTCCCTCCTCCTCATTATCCTGACTATCTGACCCTCTCCCCCTCACTCCCTTTCTCATTCTCTGTCTTAGTTTCCTGTGGATGTTGTAGCAAATCATCCCAAACTGGATGACTTAAAACAACAGAAAGGTATCCCCGCACATTTCTGGAGGCAAGAAACCTGAAATCTAGGTTTTGGTAGTGCTGCGCACCCTCCAAAACTCTAAGAAATGGTTATGCTTGTCTCTTCCAACTTCTGGTGGTTACTGGTAATCCTTGGTGGATATTTCTTGGCTTATGGAAGCTTAACTGCACTCTCTGCCTCTGTTTTCACATGTCAGACTCTGGATATCAGAATTTTCTTCTTCTTATAATGACTCCAGTCATATTTTATCAGGACATTCTCTAATCTAGTTGGCCTCATCTTAACTAATCACACTTGCAAAGACCTTATTTCAAAACAATGTCACATTCCTAGGTCTAGTGATTAGAATTTCAACATGTATTTTGAGGGGTACAAAATTCAACCCATAGGAATCTTCCTCCCTTCTGTTCCCACTGATTTACATCCTTCCTACTCATCATTTCCTTTTTCCCCATCTTCATGGTACCCCTTCTCCTCCTGCTTGGTGGTAGATGTGGGGACCCACCAGAAGACTACAGCCATGGGTAGAAACCGGGACACTCCGGTCAGTGGACTCCATTCTGTCTGTTCCATCACCCAGATCCCAACAGTACACCTGGCACACGGGAAGAACTGCTGGGGCACATGTCTGTAATATACCATCTATTCCGTTGGACTGTGTTTGTGGTAAGGACAGGAAGTAGGGGAACTGGGCTCCTGGAATTAGGCCATGGATGCTACAGAAAGAGCTCAAAGCAACCTGGACATGAGAAAAGTCAGCAGGTCATCTGTAGAACTCCAGAAGCACCACAGCTTCCCTGACCCAAGCTCTGGCACAGAATTGATGGGGAAATACAGAGAGAACTGCTTAGGAACTTTCTCTGAAATGTTCAGGGTTCACTTCAAGGTCATCTTCCTCATGGGCTGATCTGCATTATCTGTGGGCTGGCTGATGCTGTTGCAGCCTGAGCGGGTGGCTGCAGTGGGTGAAGACTCAGGTGGAGCTGGGGGCTTGACATACATAGCAGTGTTGACTGAGAAGTAACATAAAGGAGATAAAAGGCGGCAAAGATGTTTATTTGGGGTATATAATTCATACAGCACAGATTCAGGTAGCAACCCAAATTGTGTTCTGTCTAGGTGTTTGCAAGCACAGGTTTCTAAAGACTACATAAGTTGCTTGATATTGGTAGATATTCAGGGTGTTCCAAATGTCCTCCAAGTTATATAGTTTACTGACTTCTTTCTCTTGTGGTTAGTTTTTGGAGTCCTTAGGATTTTGAAGAATAGTGTTGCTTGAGGGGTTTTGTATACCACTGCAATTTGTGTCATCTGATCAGGACATGCATAACAGTTTCCAGACTCTATTTTAAATTCCTTATCCAAGGAAACCCTATTTTCTTTTATTTCTTTTCACAGCAAGAATCTTCCCTTCCCCCAGGCTGAAGCCTGAGGTCCCAGAGAAGCAGGTGCTTCCTGCAGGGCCTGTGGTAGTTGCCCTTGCTCCTTGGGAGGGAGACGGTGGCCCCAGATCCCAGTCTTGAGGAATAGGGCTGAAGGCACTGAGAAACCCTATTCATGAGCTCTGAGGCTTCCTATATGCATTGGAGAACATAAATCTAGGAAAAGGACAGATCCATCCCAAACCCTTTCCTCATCATGGACCCTGTCAAGGCTAGGCAGGAGAAGCCACAGCTGGTTTTCAGCATTTTTCCCTCTATGGAACACCTGACTTCCTCCTTCGTTCTCTCCCTGCCTGACACCGATTTCTTCTCTCCTACTGGGGACCTCTCCTCAGGTGTTCCCTAGCCATTTTCCCTGCTGCCTTAAGCAGTGAAGCCCCCCAAGGCTCAGCCCATATTCTCTCATCTGTCCCCTGGCATCAGGAATCACCAGAGGTCTCCCAAACACCTCCTACCAGCCAGGTTGAGCTAACATTACCATTGTCTTTCAACTGTACCTATCTATAGCCCTGCTCCAAACAACCAGGTTCTTGTTGTCCCTCCAAGAACAGCTCCAGAAGCAAGAACCCCACATTTGTCCTCCAAATTCTATTGGTGTTACCTGAGAAACTGTGCTTGCTCTCCCTGCTCTCCATCTCCCATAGAGTCCACTCAGTTCTGCCTTGACCCCGGCCCCCTCCACTCTGATTTGCCTGGAATTACTGACCTGCTCCCCTCCACTCCATCTTTCTTGGAACACTGACCCCCTTCCATTCCACCCTGCCTGGAACCCCTTTCCTCCACTTCTCCACACCAACCTGCCTGGAACCCCTGCTGTACCCCCATCCATTCCATCTTGTCTGGACCTCTGTCTTCCCCCTACAGCCTCTATTCCATCCTACCTGGACCCCATGGGAGGCATGAACCATCTCTCATCTTTATACTTTACTCCCTGCCTGCCCCATCTTCCCCAATGCTTATCCACACTGTATCATCAGGCACAGCTACAGTGAAAGTCCTTCTGTAGCCTCCTGCGATAGGCAGCTTCCTAGCTGGGTACATGATCCTACTTCAAGTCCAGCCACATGACAACCTGCCATTCTCCAGAGGACACACTAGACCTCTACCTTGGTTGTAACTCTGCCAGAACTCTTGCTCCATGCCCCCTGTTCCCACCCCATGTTGTCATGGCAAGATGCCATTTACCTGCCCCTCCCCCAACAATCCTCAGGGCACCATTGTCCCCAGTCCTTCAATGTCTGGGACCCTTTTTACCCACCCCAGCAGTAACCTCTGAGGGCACACCCCTCGCATTCACGCCCCGGTCTGCAGGAGCCTATGTCTCTATAACCCTGAGTGTAAAGGGCTAATGTGCCTGAGGGCTGGCACCCATTCCCAGGACAGTTGGGGAAGTGAACACAGACCTCCCCTCCCCTTCCAACAGACCTCCACACAGAGGACACCTATCTTGGCCAGGTGAGGTCAGGTGGAAGCGTCTAGGCTGGCATGGGAATAGGGAAGGGAAATCCCTACCCTCAACCATCCTACCCCTCCAACTGCCCTTGTCCCTTCAGATGAGGCAACTCAGAACAAACAGCTCAGAACCAACAGCTCCGGAAGGGTGGGAGGGACTACCAGGCACCTGCTGAGTTCACTGGGGGTGAACTTAGAACAGGCTTTGCCCTCCAGCAGCTCACATTTCAGGGAGAGACTGGCAGTGAACACAAACATAACAGTGGGTTTACATCCCACATGAATGATGCCAGCAAAGAGACCAAAAAGCTGCCCCAGAGCTGGGAGGCTGGCAGAGCCCCCAGAGGGGCCATGCTAGGAAAATCTATGGGTGCCATAGGGTTCTAACATATGGCAGCCCCAGCTCCCCATGTGACCCCAAGCGTCCACCCTCATGGCCTTTCTTTCCAGACTGCAGAAAACACCACAAAAGACAGAGAGGTCCATATGTGAGGTTAATGGCCTGGCCTATATGTGCTCTGATTTCTAAAGCAAACAATGTGCTCTAGACTTCTGTAGTAGTAGCAAGTCCTTTGTACTGTCCCCAACCTTAATGGTGCAGGGGAGGGGTTGTCATGTGGCCATAGCAACCTCCTGGGCCACCCTCCTCTTCCTTGCCTAGACTCCAGGTCCCCACGAACCACCTGGGTTTTGGCTGAGCAGAGAATCACAGTGCTAGCTGGGACCACAGTGAATGACAACAATACAAAAACCCTGGCTTCATCTCCGCTGGGCTGGCAGGGCAGGGCCTCCAAAGGAAGAGAGGGGAGCTCTGAGGGGCTGTCCCCAGGGCATGCTGTCAGTTCTGCAAGGGGGTGGGGTGGGGAGACCAAAATAGAAAAGAAGAGATGAAGAGATGGGCCATACTGAAGGAAGAGGGGAGAAATTTCTGGGTGAACATGCATACATGTCAGGAAAGGTATGGGGAGATGCTTGCCATATGCTGCCTAGGTTGTCTGGGTGGGCACTGGAGCCTGCCATCTCCAGAAGCCTGGAGTTGTCTGAGTGGGGGCTGCAGACTGCTATATTCAGCAGCCTGGGGTTGTCTGGGTAAGGGGAGGGGCCTGCCATACACAGCAGCCTAGGGCTGTATTGGTAGAGAGCCACATGGGGCAGAATCAGGACAGGGAGAGTGAAGAAAGGCCAGCCACAGAGAGCTTGGCTTGAGCTTCAAGCTGGGCAGCACATCAGAAGCAGGGGAAGTGGTAACCCAAGAAGACAAATGCAGCCAAGTATCAGGAAGGACTTGTTCATCAAAGAGGCAGGGACAAAGGGCAATGGTGACATTTGGAGGGACAGTGGGGTTGGGGAGGCTCTTCAAGCAAAGAACAGATTTTCTGGGACCTTGTGCTCCCTGTGAGTCCCTGGGGAGATTCGGGTTGTGGAGAGTTTCTGTGCCCCTAGCACAGAGTCCATACAGTTTGGCTACAGTTCCTTCCAGTCCTAGGGCCAGGGCCACTCACCAGGTGATTCTGACATCTGGTGCCCTGAAACCTGGTGCAATGGGATCAAGTGTGCTGAGGCATTTTGGTTGGTCTCAAGGTCAGGAGGACAAGAGGTTCCTGGTCTGGCAGAGGAGGGAAGGGGAGACTCACTTTGTATAGGAGAAGCAGGTAGGTGCAAGCTGTGCTATTGTTACCCACAGTTCTGGAACCAAGGAGCCACTGTCACCCTTGCACCAGGTGAATGGGCTCCTGCAGCTTCGCTGCTTGGGCCCAGGGCCAAGGACCTGGGGTCCACAGGTGGAGAGGGATCCGGTATGGCCATCACTACCATCCTGGAAATCAGCAAACCCTGGATGGACAGGCAGGATTATGGCCCCACTAGTGAGTTGGGAGTTGACAGATCCCCTGCATGGTTGCATGTGTAGACAAGGCTCACAGCTGGGTGGAGAGAAACCACAGGCACAGACGTGGCTATGAATGAGAAGTTGTGGACAGTGCTGGGACAGGGTCCCGGGTACCTGGAAAGTTTGCATGCCAGGGTGCTGGCATGCACACCCGTGAGGATGGTAATAGAATCTTTGAGTGCTGGAGCCAGTGCTTCCAAAACATCATCACCCCGGGTGAGTTCCCCACTCAGCCAACTAGCAAGCTTTAAGTAGGTGCAGAGAATTCAAGCCCTGCCAGCCCTGGAGCCATTTCTGGACCCAGCAGGGGCTTCCTCTCATGGGGGATGGGGGCTCGGGCCAGGCCTGCAGTGTCTGTGCTCCATGGTGTTATGTGCCAGTGAATTAAGCATATCCTCTAGTGTGTGTATGGCTACTTTGACCACTGGGGCCTGGGCACTTCAGTCACCGTTTCCTCAGGTAACTGCCCCCTTGCCCACCTTCAGACTTAGCCCTGGGGGTCTCTGTAGCTGAGAGACTAAGATAAGTCTGGCTCATTCTGCTGAGTGCCCTGGGTGGTTGGGCTTGTCTGTCTGAGGGGCCTATGGAAGGGTTATGGAGGGCAAGAGCAGGGATTGTGTCCCTGCATGATGCTTTTGATTCCTGAGGCCACGGCATGCTGATGATCATCTCCCCAAGTGAAAAAGCTCTTTCTCTCCGCCTCCTCAACCTGCACTCAACCTCTTCTGTCTGGAGCAGGGACTGAAATTTCTAGAGACACCCCGGCCAGGGTAGGGCCTCCTGGGTCCCTCCAAAGCCCTCTGTGCATGATCAGGTTCTCTATTGTGCAAAGGGTGTTTGGCATGTTAAAGGGATCTCCGCTCTGCAGACATAAGCTGGGCAGAGGCATACTTTGAGTTCAGGGTATGGGTACCTTATGAAATAAGGCTTTTTGCCATGGTTGGACAGCACAGAAGAAGGGGTGGGTCAGGGAATTTGTTCAACTTTCAGTGGGGCCCACAGCAATGTGATACGTTTGATGTTTGGGGACCAGGAACACAGGTCATCGTCTCCTCAGGTAAGTCCTCTCAGCTTCTCTCTCCAACTCCTTTCTGAGGGTTTTGCTATATTTGTGGGAGGAAATGAGGGTGTCTGGATCTCAGCCTCTGAAGGACTGGGTACTGTGTGGGAGTCTCTGAAAGCAGCCAGTGAAGGGTCAGGACCTCATAGGACACCCTCTTCTCCAGAACTCTACAGTCTGGGAGTTTCTCTAGGGTGTCCACTGCCGTTGGCCTCAGGAGTGCCTTGTGGCCTTTGGCCCACCTGGGCTTGGTGGCTTAATTTGCACTCAAAAAGTCAAACATAATCTAAGACCGGTAACTGCCCCTAAAAGTAGGTGTCTTGCAGGTAGATGGGTGTGCCATCAGGCACATCTGCTGTGCCTGATGACCCCTGCCAGGCAGAGTTCTTGCCTGGAACCCCAGTATATTTGTCAAAATGTAACAACAGATTTCACCTCTGAGTCCTTCTCCTCAGGTGAGAAAGCTCTTTCTCTGCCTCTTCAAGCTGCCTTCAGCCTCCTCTGTCTTGGAGCAGGGACAGTAATTTCTTGAGAGACCTTGGTCCAGGTGGGACCTCCCAGGGTTCTTGGGGCTCTTGGAGGTTTTCTGTGTGAGGTTCGGTTCTCTGTTTGTAAATGGCATTTCTGCAGTGTTAGGAGTGCTCTGTTGCTAGGACACAGACTGAGCCGAGGCATGTTTTGTATCTGGGGCATGAAAACCTTAGGAATAAAGCCATTTTTGCCACAGCTGGACAGGCCTGGAGTGGCAGGGCTGGGTCATGGATTTTGTACAAACACCTAATGGGGCTCACAGCAATGTGATTATTTTGATATCTGGGGCCCAGGAATCCAGGTTGTCGTCTCCTCAGGTGAGTCCATTCAGCTTCTCTCCAGCTTCTTTATGAGGGTTTCTGCTGTATTTGAGGGAAGAAATGAGGGTGCTTGGGTCTCAGTCCCTGAAGGACTATTTAGTGTCTGGGGGTGTCCAGAAGGGGCCAGCGAGGGGTCAGGGTCTCTATTCCTGGATTCTGTGACATGGAGGTTACTCAGGGGTTTTGGCTGCCATTCGCCTTTGTAATGTCCTATGGCTTCTTGGTCATACCGAGCTCCATTTGCAGTGCTGACTACCTCCATTAGACACGATTTTTGCCTGGGGCCCCAGATTGTCACCTTGTGACAACATAGTTGACACCTGGGGCCATGGGACCATGGTCACCGTCTCCTCATGTGAGTCCCAATCCCGATCCCACTTAAAACAGAATTTTAATTATTTGGGGGAATTTATGGTGTCTGGGTCTCAGAAAGAGACCAAGGCATGTCAAAGGTCAGAAAATAGAGCCAGGGAGAGGGTCTTTCCTCTGCCTCCGTAACTAGGAACACAAGATCAAACCTCCCTTCTCGAAGGGCAGCCTGCTGCTATTCTAGCTATTTTGGGGTCCCGACCAAAGGTGGCCACTCTCCATTTCATTGAATTCCTCTGCAGGATGCAATATCAGGGAATGTCATGACTCTGGGTCATAATCAAAGCTTCCATCTAAATGCAAGACACCTACTTTTAGGGGCAGTTACTGATCTTAGATTATGTCTGACTTTTGAGAGCAAATTAGGACTTGTCTTCCGTGCAGGCTAGTCTGTTCATCTCTCTCAGACTGTCCAGGCAGGCAAAAGGCCAGGTTGGAATGTTGGGTCTCCAGGGCCAGCCGAGGAATCCAGGGCCCTCTGACCCCAGACAGAGAGGGGGCCGAGTGTGGAGATCCCAGATAACAAGACGTGGACCATTGGCTTCCATGGGAGGCTGTGAGACACTGCAAGATTTCTGCATGGTCCATTTTCTGGGCAGCAGACAGTGATATGTTTTTGTGGGGTGGGCACGGAGAGTTCACCATTGTGACTATTATGCTATGGACGTCTGGGGCCAAGGGCTCATGGTCACCGTCTCCTCAGGTAAGAACAACCCCTCTGGGGCCTTCATTTTCTGCTTATTCTTATGTGTTTTTCCCCTCCTTCCCAGGGATGTATCCCCGAGGGTCCTAAGGGGCTGGCCGGGAGGGGATGAGGCTTGGGCTGCCATAGAAATTTCAGAATCTCCATTACTTCTCTGATGCCTTTCTAAAATTCATGATGTCCAGCTTGTCTGAGGGGGGTGCCTGAGCTTCTGAAAAAGGGAATTGCTGGGCTGAGCATTTGAAGGGCCATTTTTGGGCAAAGTAGTCAGAAGGGATGGGATCCTCCCATGGGCCAGAGGACAGTCTGGACCATAGAAGCAAATACTTCTGTTTTGGAAACATAGTGTTTGCTGAACGGTGTGCCTTTCTAATAGTGTCTTTAGACTTACACCTCATGTACAGAGCACGGTGAACTATTTCCTTTAGAATTATGAGATATATTCTGTGACAGATTTGTGCTAAAATTCTGTGTCAGTTAGAAAGAAAATTGCCTCCCTTAAGTATCTCAGAAAGGAAAGGCATGTCATCTTTGTCGCGGTAAGCCTCCAAGGGCTGGCCCTGAGAGGGCTGCATGCTGGCAATCTGTACAGGGACCTTTTAGGGACTTTTGTTTGTGAGGACAGTTTCTAAAAGTGATTTGAAAGTATTCACAGAGATTATATATTGGAAGTGGTTGAGGAAGATAATTGGGGATAATGTTACTTAAAATTTTAAGAAATTGTCCAGTATGTTAAATTTTAAAATGCCAAAGGATTTAAAATCAGAGTCAATTAATAACCATGAATTCTGTTTTTCTGTATTGATAGTATTATGGGTTCGGCAAAGAGATGGTATAGTAAATCTAGTTTATTTTTAAAAAAATAATTGTGCAATTTTCCGAGACGTTGGCAAGAGGGCTGCGGGCTTGCCTAGGCACCTGCAGCAGGTGGCCGGAAGCAGGTCATGTCTGGAGTCTATTTCAGGAACTGAGAAAACACGATTGGTAAATTTAGCTTATGGTTCTGAAGAGGTGGTTTTCAGATGTTTTTGCCTTGCCCCATATACCCGAAAGTGTTCCAGTGAACAAAACAACACCTGGGTAATTTGCATTTCTAAAATAAGGCGCACAACCTGACAGAAACTGTGAGGGTTCCATTTTCAAATATTTGATTTTAATTTTTCATGCTCAGCTTTATCAAGTTTTAATTTGTATTCATGTTTCAAAGTAACATGTTTAAGAAGTCTTAGTATGTTTTGTTAATGCAATAAGAACTTCTTTCATTGCTTTGTTATTCTCTCTTTTGTTAACTAACTTCAAACAATTTTCACTGCCCCAGAGCATTATTCTTGTAATGATTGTGTTCAGAATTATTTAAGTTAGTTGGTTTTCTCTTTGTGATTAAGAGATGCTTGAATTTTCTGAAAAGATTACCTTCATTTCAGTGTTTTTCAAGACCATTCTTCAGGTATTGATTATAGATAAAGTTTAAGTTAAATGCATAGATTGATGCTGGATTATTTCAGTTAAATGTGCTAGTTGGTGTATTAAGAGGAAACCAGTTGGATAGAGCATCAGAAATGAACTTCTGAAGCAAAGCAACTCCTGCACCTCTTATGAAGTAGTTTCTGTTTTTAATCTTGGCTGAGCTTCTTAGTGGAAGGAAATAAGAAGGGCAGAGAGCTGGGTTCCTATCAAGTCTGGCCTTGGCTGTGCCATCTCCTGGAACACACAGAGTCCGGAATGTGCAGTTGTAGCTTTTGCCACTAAAAGCCAACCCAGCTATTTATGAATTCACCATTTTTAAATGGATTTGGAGGAATTATTCATTACCAAAGAATCCCAGAGAGTGTGCCAGTGACCAGGCAGCAAAAAATGGTAAGAAGAAGGCAGCCTGCACTGCCTGATTTAATGCTCATAAATGTTTGTATTTGATGTTTTTTTTCTGTTGTGGAAGGAAATCAGTCTTTATATTATTTCTCGCTGAAGAGAAAGAGACTTATTTGGATGAGTGCCTTGGGTGATCCTTGGTGGATTTAGACATATTTAACTTTCCCTCAATGATGTTTCAAGGGAAAAAAATAGTATGAACTGATACATTCCTTATTGTTGATATTGTTTGTTATATGTTAAAATACACAAAACGTTGCTTAAATTGTCTTTATTTAAATTATAAAAGTAGCTTTGGAATTTAATCATTGTTGCACACTCCCATAGCTTCTAAGAGCTTTACAGTAAAAAGCATTGTCTAAATGGCCAAATAAGATAAGATTAATTTCCTGGTAGTTCTGTCTTTTAATTTCCTGGTAGTTCTGTGTGTGTGTGTGTGTGTGTGTGTGTTTTTGCGTGGGCAGGCACCAGAAATCAAACCAGGGTCTCTGGCTCCTGGTAGTTTTTAATGATGATTTTTATCTTGAGAGAATTTAGTTAAAGTGCCTACTTTAGACTGAGGACAGAGGAATTTGGGCTCAGCGGAATATCCAGTAAGTCAAAATGCCTGAAGGGAGGCATCTCTCAAGTCTCCCCACCATCCGGAATGTGCAGTTGTAGTTGCTGACTGTACACAAAAAAGCCAAGCTGCTGACTGTAGAGCAAAGGGAAGGCTTTCATCTTTTATGATAGGATTTGCTGTTTTTCAATTCTTGTCATATGTTTTAATGAATTTAAAGTGGGATAAACTGAAGGAAGGTACTGTTTTGGAGCCAAAGCCAGTGGTGCTAGGGTGTGAGGACTGGGATTTGGAGCATGAAGTGTAGACAGCACAGAAGGAAATCTATGTGGGTGGGGAAAGTCAGGAAGAGGCGCCAGAAAGGAACCGATGCTGGGCTGTCTTGGCTATGCAGTGTTCATGGAATGGCATGGCTCTAGGTGAAGCAAATAGGTCTGGTTGGGCTGGGCCCTCCTGGCCAATACCCCATCACCTGGCTTTTGGGGCTTTATAGGCTGCATTAGGCTGGCTAAAGCTGAACTAAGCTGGGCTGAGTTGTGCTGGCTGAGCTGAGCTGAACCAGCAGAGCTAGGCTGAGCTGGGCTGAATTGAACCGGCACAGCTGGGTTGAACTCGGCTGAGTTGGGCTGAACCAAGCTGAGTTGAACTGATGAGCTGGGCTGAGCAGAAACAGCAGGTCTGGCATAGCTGGGCTGAGCTAAGCTGAGCTGAACTGGCATAGCTGGGCTGAAATGAGCTTGCTGAGCTTGGCTAAGCTGGGCTGAGCTAAAGTGAGCTGAGCTGGGCTAGACTGGGCTGAACTAGGCTGGGCTGAGCTGCATTGAATAAGGCTGACCTAAATTCACCAGCTACGCTGAGCTGAACTGGAAGAGCTGGGGTGGGCTGAGCTGGATTAAGGTGGATTAAGCTAGAGAGAGCTGGCTGGCCTGAGCTGAGCTAAACCAGGCTGAGCTGAATTGGTGAGCTGAGCTGAGCTGGGCTGGGCTGAGCTGGGCTGAGCAGAATTGGTGAGTTGGGCTGAGCTGGCCTGAGCTGGGCTGGGCTAGGCTGAGCTGAACTGGCATAGCTTGGCTAAACTGGGCTAAGCTGGGCTGAGCTAGACTGGGCTGAACCAAGCTGAGCTTCACTGATGAGCTGGGCTGAGCAGAACTCGCAGATCTGGCATAGCTGGCCTCAACTGGGCTGAGCTGACCTGAACTGCCACAGCTGGGCTGAACTGGGCTTAGGTGGTCTGAACTGGACCCAGCTGGGTTGAGCTGAGCTGGGCTGAAAGCTAAGCTGGCTGAGCTGAGCTGTACCGGGCTGAGCTGAACTGACGAGTTAAACTGAGCTGAGCTGGGCTGAATTAGACTGAGATGAACCGGCATAGCTGGGCTGATCTGGGCTAAGCTGATCTGAGTTGGGCTACACTGGGTTGAGCTGAGCTGGACTGAGCTAAATTGGACTGATTCAAACTAAAATAGGCTGAGCTGAATTGGCGACCTGGGTTGAACTGAACTGACAAAGCTGGGTGAGTTGGGCTGAGCTGGACCAAGCCAGGCTAATTTGGCTGGGCTGAACTGGGCTGAGTGGTGATGAAGAGGCTGGGCTGAGTGGGGCTGAAGAAGCTGGGCTGAGCTGAACTAAACTGGAAAGCTGGGTTGAGCTGAACTGGCAGAGCTGGGCTGAGCAGGGCTGAGCTGGACTGAGCTGGATCAAGTTGGACTAAGTTGGCGGGACTGATGTGCGCTGAGCTTTGTTGATCTGAGCTGGCCTGGACTGACCTGAATCAGGCTGAGCTATACTGCTGAGCCGGGCTGAGTTGGGCTGAGTTGGGCTGAGGTGAGTTGGGATAAGTTGGACTGAGCTAAGATGAACTGAGGCAGCAGAACTGGGCTGAGCTAGGCTAGTCTTGCCTAGGCTGGACTGAAGTGAGCTGGGCTAAGCCAAGCTGGCCTGGGCTGAGCCAGGCTGGGCTAAATTAAGCTGGGCAGGACTGGCCTGAGCTGGGCTGAGCTGGGCTGAGCTGGGCTGGGCTGGGCTGGGCTGGGCTGAATTGGGCTGCGCTGGGTTGAACTGAGGTGGGTTGAGAAATGCTCAGCCAGGCTGAACTGGCTGAGCTAAACTGAGCTGAGTTGGACTGAGCTGACCTGGCCTGGTCTGGGTTTAGCTGACCTGAGCTGGGCTGAGCTAGGCTGGGCTGAGTGAGGCTTAGCTGGGCTGGGTGGGGCTAAGCTGGGCTGAGCTTGGCTAAGCTGAGCTGAAATGGGCTGAGCTGGATTGGCCTGGTCTGGTCTTGTCTGTGCTTAGCTGAGCTGAGCTGAGCTGAAATTGATGGAGCTGAGCTGGACTGAGCTGACCTGGCCTAGTCTGGTCTATGCTTAGCTGAGCTGAGCTGAGATGGGCTGGGCTGGGCTAAGCTGACCTGAGATGGGCTGAGCTGTCCTGGCCTGGTCTGGTCTGTGCTTAGCTGAGCTGAGCTGAGATTGATGGAGCTGAGCTGGGCTGCGCTGGCCTGTCCTGGTCTGGTCTGTGCTTAGCTGAGCTCAGCTGAGGTGGGCTTAGCTGGGCTGAGCTGAACTAAGTGGACTGAGTTGGGCTGAGCTTTGTGGGTTCTGCAGGGTAAACTAAGGTGAGCTGAGTTGGGTACAGATGGGCTGAGCTAGCTGGGCTGAGATAACTAGTGTGAGTTGATGGGCTGCTTTGGGCTGGACTGAACTAGGCCTGGCTAAATAGATCCAATTTGAGCTTAGATGGCTATTCTGTTCTGGATGACACTGTACTGTGCTGACCATAGATGATCTGGTTGGGCTAAGGTGGAGAGGGCTGAATTGGACTAGCACTAGGCCATATCCAAGTACACCACCCCCAATCCCTGATACCTTGCACTCTACACTGAGCTGTCACTCACTAGACTTCAGGACTGGACTCTGCAGCTCAGCACCCTGAGCTGCCCGGTGCTTCTCTCTGGATGGCAAGATCGGTGCTAGTGGAAGGGATCTGCCTGCTTTGATAGGAAGTGTTCCACACATTCAGAGCAGCAGACTAAGGGTGGGCAGTCTGTGCCTGGCTTCTTCATACCCCAGAACCTTCCCTTCACCATGGATTCCTACCACACTTTTGAGCTACTTGCAGCCAGTACTCAGAGGTCTGAAGGTGGGCTCAGCCACAGTGGGATGAGGATGGCGAGTAGTTAAGAGAACCTGCTGATCTGCATCGACCTGGACTCACTGAGCTGCCTCTCACTCACCCATTTCTGCTTGTTGAGCTGTTACTGGTCCTGCCTAATCATCCCCCTCCCTTCTCTTTTTTGTCCTTTTGGGTCCTCAGAGAGTACATCTGCCCCAACACTCTTTCCCCTGCTCTCCTGTGAGAATAGCCTGTCCACAGACAACCTGTTGGCCCTGGGCTGCCTTGCCCGGGACTTCCTGCCCAGCTCCATCACCATCTCCTGGAAATACAAGAACAGTACCTCTGTCAGCAACCACAATTTCATGACCTTTCCATCGACCCTGAGCGATGGCAAGTACATGGCCTCCTCTCAGTTGCTGCTCCCTTCCTTGAGCATCGTCCCTGGCATAGATGAGTATCTGGTATGCAAGGCGGCGCACAGCAGCGGTGAGAGGACCGTGAACGTGGATCTGGCAGGTGAGACCCGGGGCTTTGAGCTCTCTGTGGGCACACACTCTCTGGTGTGGTGGGACCCAGTGTGAAGCTGGGAGTCACCCGCATGGTGGGCAGGAGGCACAGCATGTGGGCCTCTGGCCAGACCACTCTGACACCTTTTCCCATAGGTCTGAGGCCTGAGGAACGGTCACCTAACCTGACTGTGTACATTCCACCCCGGGACGCCTTCTCCAGTTCCAGCCAGCGCAAGTCCAAGCTCATCTGCCAGGTCACAGACTTTAGCCCCAAGAAGATCTCTGTGTCATGGCTGCATGATGGTAAACTGGTAGAGAAAGGCTTCTCCACGGGTGCAGTCGAGGCTGAAGTCAAAGGGTCTGGGCCAGTCACCTACAAGGTTACCAGCACACTGACCATCAGCGAGATTGACTGGCTCAGCCAGAGTGTGTTCACCTGCCGCGTAGAGCACAATGGTGATTTCTACCTAAAGAATGTGTCCTCCATCTGTGGCACTGGTGAGTAGACAGTCCCTTCAGACAGTGGTCCTGGCCCCAAATCCAGCACCTGGCCTCGTGGGCCCAGGCAAGCTGCCTCCACCCCCCATATTGATAGATGCCTCCACGATGTGAGCTTCTGTCCCAGACTAATTAAGAACAGCCACTCATGGGTGGGGCAAGAGAGCAGCCCTGCAAGACAACATGGGGCCACTAATATATACCCCCTTGCAGGACGCTTTGGGGCCCAAGAAAGCTTGGCACAGTTGACCTGGCTCTCTGGGAGAAGACAATACCTTCTTTCAATGTTACATGACACTGCTCACTGACACCAACTTTCTCTCGACTCAGGTCCATCCCCAGCCATCAAAATCTTCCCCATCGCCCCCTCCTTTGCCAGCATCTTTCTCACCAAATCTGCCAAGCTCTCCTGTATGGTCACAGACCTGGCAACCTACGACAGCCTGAGCATCACCTGGATCCGCCAGAATGGCGAGGTTCTTAAAACCCACACCAACATTTCTGAAAGCTTCCCCAATGCCACATTCAGTGCCATGGGTGTGGCCACCGTCTGCATGGAGGACTGGGAGACTGGGGACGAGTACACGTGCATAGTGACCCATACAGATCTCCCCTCCCCACTCAAGCGCACCATCTCCAAGCCCAGGGGTGAGTCTGGCTCTCCTTCCACTTGCTCTCTCTCCTCACCTGGGAATTGCCCCACAGGCCTCTGGGTGCCTTTGAGACACCCAAGGGCAGGCGGGGTCTTGTAGCGGTGCCCAGGAATCCTCTCATTAACCTTCTCTTTCTCCTCCACACCTCAGCTTCCCTTCCCCCTTCTGAACATGAGCTCATATCCACAGCCCTATTCAGTCCACTCAATATCCTATCTTTGCTTGCAGGGGTCGCCAAGCACACACCAGCCGTCTACATGTTACCACCCACCCGAGAGCAGCTCAGTCTGCGGGAATCAGCCTCTGTCACCTGCCTGGTGAAGGACTTCTCCCCTGCAGACGTGTTTGTGCAGTGGCTACACAAGGGGCAGCCTGTGCCTACAGACAAGTACATCACCAGTGCCCCAATGCCTGAGCCCCAGGCCCCTGGCCTCTACTTCGCCTACAGCATCATGACTGTATCTGAGGAAGACTGGAGCAATGGAGACACCTACACCTGCGTCGTGGGGCACGAGGCCCTGCCACACATTGTGACCGAGAGGACCGTGGACAAGTCCACCGGTAAACCCTCCCTGTTCAACGTGTCCCTGGTGTTGTCCGACACGGCCACCACCTGTTACTGATCACACTGGGGTCACTGTGTTTGCAAACTAACCATGTCAATGGGGAGTGATGTCGCATTTTATAAAAACTAGAAATAAAAATATCAGTTAAAAAGATGCTGGTCCTGAGTGAGCGGGTTTCTCCACCTGCCTGGGGCTGGGGCTATGCTGTGCCCACATGCCCCCATACCACAAACCACTAACCCATTTGCCTCCTCCACCACTGTCTGCCATCGCCCTGGGGAAGTCTTCAGGCACTGTGAGTCTGGCAGACACCACAGCCAGCAGGCCCCATCCTCACTGTTCTTATAGCTACTTCTGGATAATCGGTGGGAGTAGACCCACACAGGCACAGGCAGCACACACAAACACATACACGGACACAAGGACACATAGGCACATAGACATAGACACACATGGGGACACATACATATACATGGACTGGTGGACACTCATGAACACGTAGATACAGACATACATGGGGAACAAGCACAGGTACACACATACACATGCACACACACACACACTCCCACATACACATACAAACATAGTGATGCAAATGCACACACAAATACAGACATGAACACACATAAGACACACAGACATATGGACACAGGTACACACACATGGGTCCCCATGCACATACATGGGCACATACACATATGGGCACACACCCAAGCTTACCTGCTTGGGGACACACACCCCATACACAAAATCACATTGACCATACACATGCACATATAGATACACAGACACTGGGAATGGCACATTCATAGCAAGGCAGTTCCTCCCCCTGACACCTCTCCTCTTGACCCATCTCTGCCCCTGTAGTGACTACCACCGGGCTTCCTACCTAAAACTCTGCTTGTCCTCTGTCTCAGCTTGAATGTGCGTTCAGGGACAGCCTGGCTTAGAGGCTGACCATGGCTGCTATACCCCGGCCCAGGGAAATGTCTCCAAGATGCATGCTGGGCATGAGCCTGAACCCCCTAAGGTTTATCTGGCTGGAGCTCCTCAGGGGAGCTGTGGTCCCTCCCAGTCCAGGCTCCTAGTAAAGGCAGTCCCCCTACCCCAACAGCACCCATCTGTGAATAGGACCAGGAGTCCTACCCCATGCCCTGATTGTGCCTAGAGGAAGCAACACTCCTTGGCAGCCCTTCTTTTTAGTAGGAAGCAGCAGGGAGATAAATCTGAGCCAGCTATTTCCTGCAAACACAACCCCCATGTCCCTTAAATTAGGGAGCAGGGAAACTCAGGAGGCAGAATCTAGCTAGGAAATCCCAGAGCCAAGATGACCCAGATAGAAGAATGGGATAGCAAGTGAGATCCCTGGGAACCATGCCCAAAAGACAGTATATGCCTAGGGGTTGCTTCTGGGGCTGCTTCCAAGATGCCCTCAGGGTCTCAGCCCATTGGAGGCCTTCAGATACCCTCGATGGCCTATTTGTGCTGCAGATTCAGACCCACTCAGTTTTCTCAGCCTGCCCATCCTAATATCAACTTCCCTGAGCCACAGGCTGTCTGCCTGTCTTCTTTGTCCCAAGGGTTATAAGTTTGGATGGGGCAGGACAAGCCAGCCAGGAAATCCCACCATGGTCTCTCAGGCATGGCCTCCACGCTGAGAGGGAGGGATAGAGTGAAAGATGGAAGAGATGGAAATAGAGAGAGGGTTGTGGATAAAGACAGAAAGAGAGAGAGGTAGAGGTGGAGTTGGAGACAGAGATGGAGAGAGATAAGAGAGATGGATATGAACAGATGAGGAGAAGAAGAGATAGACAGAGATAAAGGTAAAGATAGAGATAAAGAGTTTTAGATGGAGGTAGAGCTGGTTAGAGATAGAGATGGAGATGAGCATAGACATATGGATATGGACATGGAAAGAGAGCTGGAGATAAAAAGATGGAGATGGAAGATGGAGAAAGAGAAATGCAGATAGTGATGGAGGTGGAGAGATGGAAATGGATATAAAGATGGAGATGGAGACAGAGAGAGAGAGATAGAGGGAAGTGAAGACAGAAGAGCAGCCAAGGGCAGATGTCCAGGAGAAGAGAACTTTCAGACACAGTTGTCCACCATGCCACCCCTACAGTGGCCCATGGACAAACCCTTCCCCTAAACTACAAGATAGAGGAGACACCTCTTTATGTTTCTTTGTCTCATATGACCAGGGAAACTGTGCTCCCAGCTGTGTCATCACCTCTTCAAGGAGGGCCCAGTACACACTTAGGTCCCAACCTCTGGCCCCAACCCAGGCCTGGCCTGCCTGTGTCTGTATGCTGCCTCTTTCATTCTCTTGCCACCCTTATGGCCTTAGAACAAGGGTGCTTTGTGTCAATGACCTACCCAAGCTTAGCCTGTGCTCTTGCCTCTGTGTAACTCAAACATACACCTCCTCATCAGATGTTTGGACAGACCCAGGACACACTTGTTGGTGACTTGTCAAGACAGAGCCCAGGAACCCCGAGCCCCAGAAGCAAATAGCAGCTGGCTGCTACTCAGAGCTTCATCCCAGTAGTGTGCCCACCAGTCCTCCATATTCTCTCACATTTCCTACAGTTCTATGCATAGCCTCCTTCCTGTGTTCTTGCTTCTGCTATTCCTCTCTGCCTCACACCCTCCTTAAGGGTGCAGCACAGCCAAGAACCAAGTATTATCTTATCCCAGTGGGGTGTGCAGCCTTCAGTAGCTCCAGCAGTCTGAACAGTCCACCCTGAGCCCACCCCCCAGCCCCCAGGGAAGACCCCAGCATGGTGCTCTGTCCCAAGCCTGATCCCTTCGCTATGTTGTATCCCCTTACAGAGGGGGAGGTGAATGCTGAAGAGGAAGGGTTTGAGAACTTGTGGACTACAGCCTCCACCTTCATCGTCCTCTTCCTCCTGAGCCTCTTCTACAGCACAACGGTTACCCTGTTTAAGGTAGACCAGTCCCGGGTGGGTTTATGAAGTATGGAGTGGAGTTCCAGGAAGTGGCCATCTGGCCGGTCCTCACAATCATGCTGAGAAAGCGTTCAGAGTGTATAGGAGACCCTTGTGGTTCTGCTAGGTACCATGTTCAAATAGAGGTCTTAAAAGCCTGGACCCAAGATGCTAAGTGTCACAGACATTGTTTGTCCCCAGCCCTGGCATTCTGAGCTCTACTTCTTCATCTATGAAATGCATAGAACAGAGACTGGCCCTCTTATGACATGCATGGAGGAAGCAAAAGGAGATAAGGCTTAGGAAGGGAGTTTGGAGACACACAGGGTCACTCCTGGAATGGATGGGTCCTCAGATCTGGGTCCCACCACACTCAGGTCTACAAGTTAATCCTGCCCCTCCCTATTGTTCCCAGCTATAGGAATGTCGTTCACACCCATCTTTGTCATCTGCAGGTGAAATGATCCATCAACAGAAGGAAATCCAATCCCAAACAGAAGAACCAAAGGGGATCTTCTTTCATGCTTGGGGATTTTCCCAGGATTGTGTTAACTGTTGGCTTGAAATCTTCTCCCATGTCTGCCTCCAGCTTCGAACCCTAAAAAACAGGCTTCTTTCTAGATACAACCAAACCCCTATTCATTATGTGTGGAATCTGAAACTGTGGAATTCTGCTCTGTATATGTTTATTGTCTCAAAATAAATATGTATATTTTATCTTGTTAAAATGCATCTTCATGAGTTCTTTATTTGTTTTATTTCTATTTTTTGCAAACTTCACTCCTTTCTTGTTGCACGAGTACTTCCAAAGGGACTGTGGGAATGTCTCAGCAAGGACTCATGGTGGGGTATGATGAGAAAGAGACCATGACAACATGACAAGAACGTAAGAATGTGGGACCACACACCTAACCCTGGGGTATTGGGGTTTCTTGCGCCTAATATAAGGGTGCCAGACTAGCTCAGGATAATTCCAGTTGTTGTCTCCCAATTCTAATAAGAATGGAGAAACTGTCATTGCCTGGAGGCACTGTCCACTCACTGGGGCCACAGAGGGAGGAGAGATTCCTTAGGAGGTTAGACAATTGTGCTCAACGCGGCAAGTGAACATGCTCTGGCTAAGCCAGTTGATCTCACAATGGTCAGCATGCTAGTGACCTTGTAGGTGGCCAGCCCAGACCCTTTGGCTTTGGACTCAACCTCGTACATGGAAAAGCCTGTCTACCAGCTTGCCATCATGCAGCCAGGACACAGAAGTCTTCTTAGGGCTCACATTTGTGGCTTGGCAGATAAGCTTGGACATGCACTGGTTGGAACCGGAGAAGGTATCACAGAGAGGGATGTACCCGGCTAGGTTGGGTGACTGTTTCTCAGGCAGTGGTGTAGGGAAAAACGTATCAGAGTGGTCTGCCCAGAGTCACACCCGCTGCCCTTCCTGCCCACTGTGTGGGTAGCCCCAGCTTCACACTGGGTCCCACCACATCCAGGTCTTTCTTTGCCTACAGAGAACTCAAAGCCCCAGGACTCACCTGACAGATCCATCTTCAGGGTTTTGTCATCACTGCTGTGCCCCAGCTTGCATACCAGGTACTAATCTATGCCCAGGATGGTGCTAATGTAGGGGAGTAGCAACAGAGAGAAACTTGGTATCAGGCCTTGGTGGCACAGTTGGCGTGGCTAGCAGAACCCTCTTCATACAACTTTCAGCTCAGTGTGTTGCTGCTTGTTTCAACAATTATTCATGGCATGTGGTGTGCATGGAAACTAGTAGGGATTCAATATCAGGTTTCCAGAGGAGCTAGCTGTGCCATCCAGAGCTCAGTGTGTGCATACAATGTCTACATGGTGTCTCAGTGTGTCTGGGGTGCTGTAAAAAAGTGTCATAGACTGGGCAGCTTAAAAAACAGTAATATGTTGTCTCATGGCTGGAAGTCTGAAATCAAGGCATCTCCCTCTTAAAGGGGAGAATCAGTTCTGAGCTACTCCCCTGGCTTCTGGTGGGTGGCCGGCATTCCATGATGTTCCTTGGCTTGTGGTATAACTCAATCTCTGCCTCCAACACATGGATGTCTCTCTATCTTCTGACTGTGCCCAAATTTCTTCTGCTTTAGAAGATACCAGCAATACTTGGATTAGGACCCCCTCCAATCCAGTTTGGCCTCATGTTAACCCATTGTACCTTCAAAGAGCTTTTTTTAGTTGGAGTCACATTTTAAGGACTGGGGGTTAGGACTCGCTCAGATCTCCTTGAGGGAAACAAATCCCCCATAACAATGGTGTGACAAGGAGACGCAGTGGCACAGGGGACATAACTTGCAAGAGTATGGGGGACCGTCCTTTTTGCCTAGGATGGCATCATCTGCAGGAGAAGCCATTGATGTGAGTTGGCAAGTGAAAAACACATTAGGAAGGGGCTTTAAGGGACAGACAAAAAACAGAGGAGAGTGTCTATCACATGATAGAATGGTATGGCAGGAAAGGGGCAAGGCGAAGATCAGTGAGAAATGAAATTCATGGGCCGAGGGCACCCAACCAAGGGCTTGGCATTAATGTTCAGTGAAGGTGAGACTTATTTTAACTAATGAAAATTTGGCCATATCTTAACTAATCACATCTTCAACAATCTTATTTCATAGGATTGGGGGTTAGCACTTGAACATGTCTTTTGGGGGATGCAACTCACCCATTATGTGCCCTCTGAACACAGTGTGGGCAGTGAGGATGGCCAGAGTTGTGCAAAGGCACTGTCCAGGCTGGCCTTGTGAAGAAAGCAAGTGGTGGGAGTGGAGAGGAAAAGCCTGAAAGTGAAACCTGGCAGAATTCTGTGACCCAGAGAGATCCAGGAAAGGAGAAATTGGGAATGATCCAATGGCCATGAGCCAGGCTGAGACTTGAGAGGAGGGCTTCTAGGCTGAGGGCCAGCTATCCTGGGGATCAGGTGCTGGGTCCCCTGTGTGCCAGTCCAGCTCTGAATTCAAGATGCATGTGCAGAATCAAGAGAAAGTCCATCTTGCCAGCCATGGCTCAAAGCAAGCTGCTTAAATGCTCCAGTTTCATGTCCATAAAATGGAGGTCATCATGGGCTCAACCTCACACCATGTGGGCGGGCTGCATGAGGTACTCCTATAGGAAAAAACATCCTCAAGGAGGCCAAGGGAACAGGAGCAACTGCTTGGGCCCACGCATACAGCCCATGGGGGTCATGGAATCTTTCCAGCAACATCTATGCACAGGTACTTAGGGGGAGGGCAGGGTTAACAGACCTGAGCCTCAAGAGAAGCGAGGACACTCAAGAGAGGTGCTGAGCTCAGAATCTGAGAAATGGCCTGGGGAGGGAATGAAGGCAGCTTGTTGAGGTGGTGGCTTCTGGGATGCTAGGGACAAGGGTGAGGGTAAACTTGCCGAGGACAGTGTGAAGTTGGAACTGTGTCACTTCTGTGTTGCCCTGACCTAAGGAGAATAGGGAGACTATTTCTGCCTCAAGAGGACCAATGGACTATGCGGAGAGCACATCTACATGCCAGATGAAAGTGGGACTTATGGCCCTACCTGAGCAGTGGCAGGAAGATGACATGGGCAGATGGGTGGGAGAACATAGGATGAGGGCACTGATGTCAGCAAAAAAGGCAACAGGAGGGTGATGTCATCAGGGTTCCTGGGAGACTTGGAGACTGGTTGATACTAAGAGTCGAGCCCAGGAGTACACCATTCTAGGACCCACCAATACTGTGGTGGCAGTGTTGCTCCCTCAGCCCAGTATCCAGGAAGGACAGACACCTGAGGGCCAGCTCTAGTCATTCCTATGTCCAGGAAGAGCACCTGTTGGGCCAGGCCAGAGCACTCTAGGGGAGGAGAATCCACATAGACTCTTCATCTAGAGGTTGGCTGTGTTGGAGCTGGGGACTGACTGACCCCTTCTGTAAAGATAGGCCAGCTAAGAGATAGGTTCTGCAGAAGCAGAGCCCCTGAGTCCAGGCATCAGGGAGGGAGGCATCTAATCCCACCCAGTTGCTACTTAGGGAGTCCTTCAAAGGGTGAGCCACTCACCCTTCTTCAATGACAGGACACTAAATGCCCTCATGAGGGCCTGGAGCACCCAAGGCTGTAAGGTGTATGGGGTTCTTGGCCCTTGGCTGACACAGAGTGAAGCCCCATAAAATAGGGTATCCTCCTGCCCAGGTCCCTGGAGTCAGGAGAGTGATATGGAGAAGAGATGGTGGGGTTGGTGGGAAGAGCAGTCACAGGGCCCAACTAGAGGGTTGTCTGGGCTCAGTAGGGAGCCCCCTGCATGGGGGATCCCTCTGCTATACAGAGTCCCCTCCCATGAAGGGCTTTAGGCAGCACTAATCCAGCCACAAGGCTTGAGGCGGGAACCCCAATTACTCTCATTCAAAGGGACAGGAGGAGCAATCATTTAGGCTACATCTCAGGTTCCCAGCCCTCCACACCCATAAGCTCAAAGGCTCCTCTGTGTCTTCCAGGGACCTCTACAGCTGTGGATGTGTACCCTATCTTCTCTGGGTGCAAAGCCCCAGAAGACTTCATAGCCCTCGCCTGCTTGGTGATGGTGAACATGCCTGTGCCAGTTAATGTCAGCTGGAAAACCAGAGCCCAGAAGAAAGACATTGTGACCCTCCCAGCTGTACAGGGAGAACACAGGTACATCCTGAGCAGTCAGCTGTCCTTTCCAGCCAACCAGTGGAACAACGGGCCACACACCTGCATGGTCTCCTACCCCAACAGGCCCAAGAGCATTGACAAGACCTTCCAGATGCCAGGTGGGTCCCCACAAACAGTCAGCCTCCTGAAGCAACCTAAGAATGGCCCTGCACAATTTCAGTCACCTTCCACTCAGAGCCTGATCCTGAGGAATGGAGTGACTGGGGCCACAGCCAAGGTGCACAAGCCTCACCCCTGCACTGAGTGCACCTTGCTTCTTACCCCACCCCTGTCTCATCTTGCCCTTCCGCAACAAGACCCTTCCTATCTAAGCACTGCTTATAGGGGCCATTCCCATTTTAGCCCTCCCTGCCTTGCCCATCCCTACTTGTCCAGAAGGTAGCTGCTGGGAGTAGAGTCTCCCACAGCCAAGTCTCCCAACCTGGGGCCCTGCCCAGCTCCCAACACCCTCCTGCCAGCCACGGGTTCCTTTTTATCTCTCTTCCTGTCTATATCTCAACCTCTATACCTCATCTTCTCCTGATCCTACTTCACTTGCTATTCCTCTGGTTTCAGCATCTTGGGGTGCTCAGAGCCCCCCAGTGGCCCCTGTGTCACAAGTCCTGGACATCACCACCAAAGACATCGCCACCACACAGGCCCCTGCCACCACCAGGGCTCCCGCCACCACCAAGACCACCACCACAGCCACCACAACCACCTCTAAGCCCCCCACCACTACCAAGATCATCACCATCACCAAGAACCCAGGTAAGGAAACCCTGTCTTCAACCCCTTACCTGTCTGCCATTCTTATGGGCTGCCTCCTCCATGTAGTCTTTCATGGCTTCACAGGTGAGTCTTCTAGTCATGTACTATGTAAGGAACAGGAGAGTAATGGCCTTAACTAACATGGCCCCCACATAGCTGTCAGTCCATCTTCTCAGCTTCTTCTACAAGGACAACCATGGAGAAGGGTAGTACTGTGACTCTCTCTTGCTCAGTGGGGTCATGCACTTGGCTTGACCTTGGGGCTTGGTTCCTGTGGGCAACAGAGTGAACATGCTCTCTGCAACAAGGAGCTAGGAGTTTGGCTCTACCGCTGTTACAGAATTTCCAAGAGCACTAGCGTGTGACTGGAAACAAGGACTCACCACAGCAGGAACCTTGCTCTGTAAGCCACCCCCTTTCCCCTGTCTCATCAATCAGCCTGGTCTCTCCAAATAGTGGGGTCTTGGTAGAATTTGTTCTGGGGTCATATCCTCTCAACATCTGTCACCTCAAGCTTTAGTTGGAAAAGAGCACAGTTCACACTTGGATTGGCCCCAGCTACTTGTGCAGCCAGGTGGATGTGTTCCATGCCAGGTAGAGCCAGAATTTGCTCTGACCAGGCCTGAGTCTGGGTGATAAGCTGTAGGACAGGAAGCAAAAATGGTGGCTCCTTGCCTGGCTTTACAAGCAAGATACCATGAGGTGAGCACCCATGGGATGGTCGAGCATGGATTCTTCATCCACTGCTTCCAAAGCACATGTGCAGAAATGCAATGAACCCCATCTCCCAGCTCTACCAGCCCTGGGGGCTGTCCAGCTTGGTCAGATGCATGAGGGAAGTTCATTCTCCAGATGAACATGGGAGATACAACTGTGCCAGCACTGGTGTATGAATGGGTCTCTCTTTTCAGCCAAGGAAAGGAATGGCATGCCTGAACAGGCAGATCCTTGAGCCATGATGCCTGGGGTGACATCACACTCCAAGAAGGCCAACAAGTGTTGTTTCTCAAACTCTACCTCCGCAGCCACTCAGCCTTCCTGCTAGAAACAGGCTGGGCCTTTCTGCCCTTGGGCCTGGGATACATCCAATTGAAGGTGGTTCTTTGTGGGGCTCATGCTAGGGGGGTTGATGTTCAAGTTGAACCCCCAGGGCATGCCTACATAGCACCACTGCCTCCATGGTTTCAAGGTCTACTGCAGGACTCAGTAAAGCACAGCCTATGGGCCAAATGCAGCCCACGGTCTGTTTCTGTATGGCCTAGATTTGGTCTTTACATTTCTAAAGAGATGTTTTTAAAAAGAAGAAACATATGTGATAGAAACCCTATGTTGCTGAAAATCTAAATAGTTACTATTGGTGCATTACAGAAAAAGGTTGCCAGTTCCTGCTCTACCATAAATCCATGAGCCAGTAATGGGTTGGCTGTATGCTCCTTAAAACTATTTATTACATGGATGACTCCTGACCAATTAGAAAAAAAGTTGATCACTAAGAGTCAGCAAAAATGCAATCAGGGTCCCACAAGAACCAGAAGGTGTGGGCGGGCCTCGGGTCTGGCACCATGTGTGTATAAGTGACATGAGGAGGGAGGGTTCAAGGGTGCTAAAAGGGAGGGCACCACAGCCTCTGAAGACAGCAGTCAGGGCCAAAATCACAGCTCCACCTCCCCCACCTATCTCTGCAGGTCCTCTCACAGGAGCCAAGGACCCCAGAAAGCCAGGTGTCTCTGTCTACAGAGGTCAGTTTCTCAATGCCCAGAGAGAGTGTTGAAGGGTAGAAGGCAGATATGGGGGCACTGGAGATCACACAACCTGAAAATAAGCCTACAGCATGGTGAAACAGAGGCTGCATGGAGACCTTGCATTTCAGCCAAATGATAGACCCTGGGCTACTCTACAGAGAACAGGCAGCAAATGGAAGACAGAAGAGAACAATAATGATGGCATAGCAGCTCTGCTCCCTGCCAGCACCTGACTCTGGGGGGTATTTACTCACAGACCATACAACCCTCTCAAGGCAGGGTCTGCATCCACCCTCATCATCATGCAGAGAAAGAGGACCTGAATGTCAGCCTGAGAGAAAAAGAGGGTCTGGTAGAAGCAATGGCAGTGCCATTGCTCTTTATCATAAGGCTTCCCCCTTACAGTTTTTCTAAGGCCCAGATTTCCCTTTACATTTCTCAAAGGATGTAAACAAAAGAATAATCAATAGAAACCCTATGCAGCTGCAAAGCCTAAAATATTCACTCTCTTGTCCTTTACAGAAAATGTTTGCCAAACCCTGCTTTATTGCCCCTCCCTGTTCTACCTTCTGTTCCCACAAGGCCTGGGGCTCCCTGTGAGGCCACCTTCACCTGACCTTGGCTTAGGAAGTGGCTGTGCTCTCCTTAGGGCACGTGGGGGGATCTCTTGAGCAGCATCACGATAGCACTGAAAGCCTCAGCTACACCTGTCCCTGCTCAGGCTGGGTGGGGCAAGGGGACACCAGTAGCACTCTGGACCCTGGAGCTGAGGAGGGGGAGGTCCATGTCTGGCTGTAGCTTTTCTGGATGACTAGCTTCTCCTCCACTCTCTCTTCCCTCATCCACCACAGCGCCCAGCAGTATCTCCCTGGGCTTCCTGATGGCACCCAACCAGCTGGCCTCCCAAGAGGCTGCCCACTGGCTGCTGTGCGAAGTGTCTGGTTTCTCACCCCCTGAGGTCTTCCTCATGTGGTGGGAGGACCAGCACCCAGTGGAAGCCACCCAGTTCACCACCATGAGCCCGTTGCCACAGGCAGGAAACACCACGTTCCAGACGTGGAGCATCCTCCGCATCCCGGCCACTTCACAGCCACGGCTTGCTACTTACACATGCACAGTCAAGCACGAAGCCTCCCAGAAGGTGCTCAATGCCAGCAGGAGCATGGATGTCGGTGGTGAGTGAGGTTGGGCAGGTGGTTCTGGGGAAAGGGAGCAGAGTCCCTGGGGGCCGCATCATGGGAGACCCAGGGCTGAGCAGGTACAGGCTTGGTCCTTGGAGGGAATGGGGTCTGCCCTCTAGACCATGGTAACCATCACTGCCCTGCCCTCTAGCCCCCAACTCCACACCTTCTACTACCTCCTGTTCCCATGGTTCCCCTTGATATCTGAGAACAGCACACCCTTTCTTCCTCCACTCCTGTCCTTCCCCTCCCCCCCCAGTCCTGGTTGTCCACAAACCACTCGCTGGCTGCTACAAGTGGGTCCCAGGACAGCAAGGTCTCCCAGTGCTGTCCCAGACAGACTCAAAGCAATGGCCACTCCTTGTCTATGGCCAGTTGCAGGTGGCCCCACACCCAACTCCATCCCACATTCCCACACCCCCATGATGGTTTGGTACCACAGACAGCTGCCATCTGTAGGGACTCCTGAGCCTTCCCAGAACCCAGACTCAGCCCATAAAAGACTCAGGCCCTCTGCCCATACAGGAGCATGTGGGGCTCCCCTGGATGCATCCACAACTGGGGATTTAGACTTGGGGATCTAGTGCAAAGATAGACGAGTGTGCATTCCTGGAAAACCCTAATCACACACTGCTGGGGTGGCTGGCAGAAGGGGTTTGAGAGGGACACTCACACTCCACAGCTCAGGGTAAGAGCACAGTGGAAACTTCCCTCCCCCACCCAGCTGAACAGCCCATCTTGGTGCTCTGTGGCACCACAGGTGAGACTCTTCTACCCGTGCCAGACCTGGCTATGAGGTTGTTCTGCCACCAAAGGGTCCATTATTGCATAATATGTATGTGTGTCAACCTGGAAGTATCCAAGTACATGTGTGTGCTAATATGTAAGGAGAAATACCCAGAACAGCCCAATGGTTGAGGGCTTAGGCAGAGATATGGCTGTCTGTGCCCATGTCTCCACCCATCACCTGCTCTATAGGATGCTGGGGAATTTACTATGTCTTCCCCTGCTTCATTCTCTTCACTTGTAAAAGGGGTAACTAATAAGACATTCATCATGCTAGGTGGTGCTCAGAAGCTCCACCCCATATGTACCTATGTGTAAGAGTCTGGGTGGAACAGGGCAGAGTGTGCACCTATACGCATGCATGCTGCTATGTGTGTAAGGTAAGCAAGTGATAGGTTGTTGAACCACCTAGCACCCAGCATTGCCATCAGTCTATGTTGATGCTGCCCTGTGCTCTGGAGCCATTTGGTAGTCAAGACTTTAGGAGGTGTGTCCCGTCCCAATGTGGAATCTGAGGCCTACAAAACCTTGACAAAACCACTCATACTTCTTTGCGTGGGCTCTGGCAACACCATAGGCATGGCCATCCCCCAGGGCGACACATACTAGAAACACAGCAGAGCCACAGAGGCTGCTGGAAACCAGGTTAGTGACAACCACCACCTGATACCAGCTCTAGGCTGCAAGAGCCTGGCCTGTTTTCTGGCTCCTCTGGAAGTGAATGGGTTGAAATTCTTCCCCCAGGAGACCAAGCCCCTTACCACCCTCCTCGGGGATCAACCAGCACTGTGCTATGAGGACATGGTCAGGAAGGTCACAGACGACTCTTCTTCCCTGGCCATCTGGAAGTGGTTAGAACTTCTTCCCTGCTTTAGGCAGCCTCAGGCCCTCTAGAATGAACCATGCCTTAATTACTGACTTAATCATAGGCTCTCCTGCTCTCCCCAATCCCCCACCAGGTGAGCCTCTCTCCCCTGAGCTTGTGGCTTTCCTTTCCCCTAAAGATCCCCGGTTCCCTCCTCATCTGCCATACATGTTCTGCCACCCTTGGGGCCTCCGTTTGAGGCCAATCCACCACCAGTCCCTTCTTCCCAAGCAATGTGACACAAACAACATACACAGCACAGGCCTGACATATGTTATTCACCCTCACTAACTGATATAACACACGTAGTCACCATTATTAATATAAAAACACCATCACAGAGATTGTCCCATGCTAGGCCCCCCCATTTTCTTCCAGCCTTTGTCCTGTTCTTTTCCCCTCCCTCTCAGTTCCCTTCATCACCACCTTACCACCTGCTCCTCCTCTCATGCTCCCTGTCTCATGAAAGCAGAATCTCCCCAGGTCCCACAGATAGAATGAGAGTGACAAAGATCATTTTCATCATTCTCACAGTTGACTTTCCAACTCCTGGACACTATGAATCTTCCTCCTTCCTTCCTCTTACCCTCCTCTTTCACCTGGATTATCATCTAGGCCCCCCACTTGTCTCCCCACTACAACTTTTGCCCCCTCAACTCCATCCCTTAGTCAGCAGCCAAGATGTTTTTTTTTTTTTTATATTTGCATATGGGCAGGAGGCACCAGGGATAGAACTCCAGACCTCCAGCACGGCAGGTCAGAGCTCTGCCTGCTGAGCCACGGCAGCCGCCCAAGATGGTCTTTTAATAATACACATCTGGGTTCTGCTTCTAATTAAGATATAGAATGTAGCAAAAGACTGCCATCCCTATGAAAAAAAAGAAAACACTATATAAATGTTTAAATCATACTTTTGTTTTTAAGTTGTTAAGGAACCAAAGATTCAAAGAAGTCTAACAGAACCAAATTCCTAGGTAGGAAGAGAGGCTGGTGACCACTTTAATCATCAGTCCTGGCACAGGTGGACAGAAGGATGGGTCATTCATTAGAGGAAAGGAACTCGAATAAATCAGCCACCATGTTCAGTTCTGAATGGCCTATCATCAGGGATGGGATTTTGGAAGGACCCCAAATGCTCAACTAATTCTCCTGCTAACCAATTTTCTCACAGAGGACATTTGCTAAGTAAGCAACAGCTGGTAGCAGAGCGGAAAAGCAGAGATCTCCAGTCTTGCATGATGCTTAGACCCCAAAGTCCAACTGGAAGGAGGGGTCCAACCCCACCATCAAAACATTTAAAGCCATGGGCAAACTGAAGTTGACTATGCTCCCATGAGCCCCAACCCATCTCAACTCTTGATTAGAATAAAGGATCAGAGGAAAAGGTGTGCCCTCTCTGTGGAAATTACACATAAATATTCTTCTTCAAGCTCTACTATCTGTATATACACTATGTCCAGCATGCAATAAACAATTGAGACATGCAAAGGAGTGGATAAATGTTATTCATGGCCAACATAAAAAGTAGTAAATAGAATTAGATCCACAGATGATCCAGATGTTGGAAATAAAGCACAATTCTGATCATTTCACACCCGCTTAAAATCTTGTTATGGCTCCCCATTATCGTTAGGAAAATCTTCAGACCCTGTGGAAGAGTTTCTCAGGCTCTGCCTGATGGACTGCCCACTGACCTTTCCCACCACATTGTAGTGACAAGTGCAAATGGGGCATGACTTCTTGCACCTGAAATTCCCCTCAACACTGCTCTTCCTGCCTAAAGAAACTTTCCTCCCTTCTCATCCAACCAAATCCTGCTTAGCATTCATATCTCCACACATTTCCCTATGTCTGAGGAAAGACTTCCCTGACCTCCAAGCCTGGGCCATATGCCCCATCTGAGGGATCAAGAACACCTGTCTTTTACCTGAATGGCACACCATCCATGCTGAGCCATCATCATGTTTATTTGTCTGACTAACTCCTGGATTGTAAACAGAATTTCACTCACCACTATATTCCAAGTGTCTAGAGCAGGACTTCTCAAATTATCTGTGATACAGGACCAAGATTTCTAAATTTTGTTTGTTTTTTTTAATTTCCAATTCATCATAAAAAAGTGGTTTTGTAAAATGTAGCAAAAATAATTACTGGAAAAATTAAAGGAACAAATCCATAGATATACCAATTTTTTATTATTAGATCCAACAAATCAAAATTTCTAATGCTCACACATGAATTCTAACTTCCTTGTGCGCCTGTGACAAATGGTTCATGGACCAGCTCCATCCACAGACCCCATTTCACTCTGATGAGTGTTGGTCAAGCATACATTACATCCTCAATAAATGCTTGTTGGATAAAAGCATACGGAGCACCATTATGAGAAATTCTGTAACCTATAATGGTTCATATCAGTGATATTTCCTACTTGCTACTGGCTTTCCCAACATGGTTTGAGTGTGCTTTCCCATAAGTATGCTTAACTGGGCCTGGATGAAAGTTCTCTACCATCTTCCTTCTCCTCACTTCAATCTCAAATCTCAAGCCATAATGGCTTTTTTTCTGGTATGTTTATATTGTATTACTGTGATCCATTTTTCTAAGAAAATCATTTGTTTCTTTATTTATTAGAGAAGTTGTGGGTTTACAGAACAACAATGCATAAAACACAGGATTACCATATACCACCCCAACAGCAACAACTTGCATTAGTGTGGAACATTTATTACAATTGATGATTGCACATTTTTATAATTGTACTATTAGTTAAAGTCCATGGTTTAAATTATGGTTCCCTGTTCTGTACTGTAGTTCCATAGATTTTTTTTAATTTTATTCTGCTACCATATGTACAATCTGATATTTCCTCTTTTAATCATATTCGGATATATATTTCAGTGCTGTTAATTGTGTTCACAATGTTTGTTACCATCACCACCATCCATTACCAAAGCACTTCCATCATTTGAAATGAACAGCCTGTATATTTTAAGCCTCAACTTCCCATTCCCTATACCCACCCATGCCCTGGTAACCTATATTCTAGATTTGGACTCTATGGCTTTGCTTATTCTAAGCATCTCAAAACAGGGAGATCAAATGATATGTATTCTTTTGTGCTTGGCTTATTTTACTCAACATGATGATTTGGGGGTTCATTCATCTTGTACAGGTATCAGGGCTCCACTCTTTTTTACAACTGAATAATATTCCATTGGGTATATATATGCCACATTTTATTTATCCATTCAGTGGTCATTGGACACTTTGGTGGCTTCCAGCTTTGCGCAATTGTGAATAATGCTACTATGAGCATTGTTGTGCAAATATCTGTGTCCCTCCTTTTAGTTTTTTGGGTTTTTCTACTGGAATTTCAAGGTCATATGTTCTATACTTATCTTTCTAAGAAATTGCCAAACTGTCTTATACAGTAGCTTTACCATTTTACATTGCCACCAGCAATGAATGAATGTTCCTATTTCTCTGCATCTTCTCCAACACTTGTTACTTTTCATTTTTATTAATAGCAGGTCATCCTAATGGGTTGGAAATGGTATCTCATGATTTTGATTAATGTTTCCCTCATGTCTAATGATGTTGAGCATCTTTCCTGTGCTTTGTGGCCATTTGTGCATTTTATTTTTTTGGAGAGATGTTTATTCAAGTCTTTTGCCCATTTTTAAATTGGGTTCTGTGACTTTTTATTGTTGAACTTTAGGATTTCTTTATATATTCTGGATATTAAACCTTTAATGGATATGTAGTCCCCAAATATATTCACCAGTGAATATGTTGTCTTCACTTTTGTGATGAAGTCCCCACATGCACAAAAGTTTTTAATTTTGATGAGTTCCCATTTATCTATTTTTCATTTGTTGCTTATGCTTTGGGTATAAAGTCTAAGAAAGCACTGAATAACACAAGGTACTGAAGATGATTTCCTACAGTTGTCCTTTTTTTTTTGGCAAGAGTGGTACCAGTTTTCCCTGCACTATTTGTTGATGGAACTATTCTTTCCCAATGTGTGGTCATTTCTAGCTTGCCAAGAAAATTTTGGCATAAATGTGAGGGTTGACTTCTGGGCTTTCAATTCTACTCCATTGGTCTATATGACCTTATACCAGTACTATGCTGTTTTGATTATTGTGGCTATTTAATAAGTTTTAAAATCAAGAAGTGTGTGTCTTCCAACTTTATTTTCCTTTTTCAAGATAGCTTTAGCTATTATGGGCCACTTACCCTTCAATATAAATTTGATGTTTGGCTTTTCCATTTCTGCAAGGAAGGTTGTTGTCACTTTGACTGGTGTTGTATTAAATCTATAAATTGCTTTGTGTAGTACTGACATCTTAATATTTAGTCTTCCAATTTGTGAACATAGAATGTCTTTCCATTTATTTTTGGCATTCTTTCATTTCTTTTAACAATGTTTGTAGTTATCTGTGTACAAGTCCTTTACATTCTTGGTTTGATTTATTCCTCAATATTTTATTTTTTAGCTAGTATTGTGAATGGATTTTTTTCTTGATTTCTTTTTTCAATTGCTCATTGCTTGTGTGTAGAAAAACTACTGCTTTTTCATGTTAATCTTGTAACCCATAACTTTTCTGAATTCATTTATTAACCCTCAGAGCTTTGTTGTATATTTGTCAGGATTTTCTATATATACGATCATATCATTTGCAAACAGGAAAACTTTACTTCTTCCTTTCCAACTTGGATGCCTTTTATTTCTTTTTCTTGCCAAATTGCCCTGTTCTTGATCTGGAAATGAATGCTTTCAGTCTTTCACCATTAAATAGGATGTTAGTTGTGGGCTTTTCATATATACCTTTATCGCGTTAAGGAAATTTTCTCCTATTCCTAGAATTCAAAGTGCTTTTATCAAGAAAGTGTGCTATAATTTGTCAGATGTCTTCTCTGCATCAATTGGGATTATCAGTATTTATTCTTTTAATATGTAAATGTGGTCTATTACATTAGTTACATGATTTTCTTATGTTGAAGCAACCTTGCATACCATGATACATCCTACTTGGTCGTGGTGTATAATTCTTTCATTATGCTGTTGGATTTGATTTGTTGATATTTTGTTGAGGACTTGTGCATCCATATTCTTAAGAGATATTGCTCTAGGCAATTTTCTTTTCTTGTGATATCATTATCTAGCTTTGGTATGATCTTCTGACTTGATGTTCTATCAATTATTGAGAGTGGTGTGTTAAAGCTCCTATTATTAATATGGAATGGTAAATTTCTCCCTTCAAACCCATCAGTATTTGCTTCATATATTTTGGGGCTCCACTGTTAAGTGTGTATATATTTATAATTGTTAAATCTTGTTGAATTTCCCCCTTTATCAGTATATAATGAGCACCTTTGTCCCTCATAACTGTTTTTTACTTAAAGTCTATTTTATATGTATTAGTATAACCATCTCAGCTCACTTTTGTTTACTTCTGGCATAATATGTATTTTTTCCATCTTTCACCCCAAACTAACTTTTATCTTTGAATTTATGGTAAGTCTCTTGCAGATTCATGTAGAGTTGAGTCATTTTTTACTTTGTTTTTTATCCATTCTGCCAATCTCTACCTTTTGACTGCAGAGTTTAATCCATTTACATTTAAAGTCACTACTGATAACACAGGACTTTTTCTGCCATTTTGCCATTTAAGCTTTGTGTATCTCATAACATTTTGTCCCTCACTTGTATTAAACCCTACTATCATATCTACTTCATTTTTGCATGTTGTATAATATTGAATGGCTTCTCATTTCTATATGGATATGCTCTTTCATCTGTTTTCCTTGTGTTTATGATGGACTTAAAATATAACATCCTGAATATATAATCCTCATATTTGGCTTGATACAAACTTAACTTCAATAGCATGCACATATTCTTTTCTCATACTTTCTTGTCCCATCAAGACTTTTGTACTTGTTACCACTTACATCATTGTACATTGTACATCTAAATACATAGATTTGGCATTACCTTTATGTATTTGCATGTTAACTCCTGTCAGGAAATTGAAGGGGGAGTTTCATACCAACAATATGATACACTAATACTGGCATTTATAATTACCCAAATGGTTACTTTTACTGAAGATCTTATTTCTTTAAGCTGCTTTGAACCACTATCTGGTGCCTTTCCTTTCATTCTAAAGAATTCCTTTATCATTACATGTAGGGCGAGTCTGGTGGCAATAAAACCCTTCAGCCTCTGTCTATCAAAGAATATCTTAATCTTTCCCTCATTTTTTGAAAGAGAGTCTTGCTTGGTGTATAATTCTTGGCTGACAGTTGCTCTCTTTCAGGACTTTAAGTATTTCAACCTACTGCCTCCTTGTCTCCATGATTTCTGTGGAGAAATGAGAACTCAATCTAATTGGGACTCCTACATACCTAACACATTGTTTTTCTCTTGAAACTTTCAGAACTATGTCCTTGTCATTTTCATTAACTCAGGTAATCAATATGTGACAGGGTACATTTTTCTTCAGGTTTATCCTCTTTGGTATTCTCTGAGCTTCTTAGATGTGTATGTTCAAGTGTTTTGTTAAGTTTGGAAAATTATCTGTCATTATTTTATTATACTATTCCTTCTGCCCCTCTCTTTGTTCTCTTTCCAGGATTTCTCTAATGAGTATATTGGTATGCTTGATGGTGTCCCATAGCTGTCTTAGGCTATTTTCAGTTTTAATATTTCTATTTTTTATTTTTTGCTCCTAAGCCTGTCTCATTTCAAATGACTTGTCTTTAAACTTATTTCTTTCTAATACCAGGTCCAATCTGCTCTTGAAACTCGCATGGCCATCTTTCATTACAGTTATTGTGGTCTTTAACTCCACTAGTTTTATTCAACTCTCATACTGTTCATTCATTGCTTTCTTGATATTCTTTAGTTCTTTCTCTGTACTTTCCTTCAGCTCTGTAAGCATAATGATATCATACTTTTAAAGACTTTGTCAGCTTCCACCTCTACCCTTTTCTAGGGAGGATTGAAACAATGACTGCTGCTGCCATTGTCCAAGACAAGGTCGAAACAATAAGTGTCCTCATGGCCAGGCCTTTACCAATGCAAATTTGCTTATCAAACGACTTGATCAGTGCTTACTCAGCATTGCCCACCCCAGCTTTGGGGGAATAGGAAGTTAATGTCCTTTTCAGTCACCAGCTAGTTGACCTAGGACTGAACTTCGAGGTGCCCTGCTGTAAGAATGAGAAATAGACACTGGTAGTTGCTGTGCAGGGAGAGCAGCTTGCTATTCTTTATCATAGTTTATCAACCTCTTCCTCCTCCTTTTCCCTGAATGCTGTACAGTGACCTTCTGGCTTCTAGAGTTTCAAAATAGTTGTTTCAGATAGCAGCTACCTGTTAAATAGTTGTGTGCGTGTGCATGTGTATATAAGAACTGAGTCCTGGAGCTCCCTACTCTGCCATCTTCCCCTGAATTCTTCCCATAAGAACTTTTTTGTTACACAAATTTGGTCATGACCTTCCCTTGCTTGCAACCATTAGTGGTTCCCTATTGGTCTTAGGATGAAATCACCAGCATGTTCTGGGTCCTTCTCAAATCTGCTTCCTCTCATGCCACATACTGTGTGCTCCTTGTTCCAGCAATACTAGGCTCTTTTCAGCCCTTCGTGGTGTCATATGCTCCCTCATGACATAAATACAAGGCATTTGTCCATGTTGTTCCTCCTTCTTAGAATGCAGATCCCTCCTGTCTTTGCCTGGCTAGTAACCCCTTCTTTTATATCATGAGAGTTGCTTCTTAAGAGAGGCTCGCACTGGGCAACCTGTCTGAGCCAGGTGCCCTGTGCACATAATTAAGCCCTATCCAACCTCCCTTATGCCCTTGTCAGGGGAGCCATATTGATTATTTGTAAGAGTATTTGGTTAAGGTCTCTCTGTCTCACTTAATACTACATCATACGTCTAGCTCCGTTGAATGTCCAGTGCCTAGCACAATCCTGGTAGGGAGAAGGGACTTAATAGATGCTTTCTGAGTGAACACATGGATCAATGAAAGAATAAATGCTTGATGGAGAGAAAAGCTAACCTTTAAGTAGAGTTTTCCTTGAGCTCAACTCCCTTAAATTTTGGGGCCAAGCAGGAAGGTGGCCCTGGTCTGCAGGTCTGGGATCCTTTTCATCCAGCATCCAATTATTCCCCAGGCCAGACCACAACTCCTTTGGTCCCTCAGAGTGAGGAGGAGAATCATGACAATTACATGGACCTTGATGAATTTAGCAGCCTGTGGACCACACTGTCCACATTTGTGGCCCTCTTCTTCCTCACCCTGCTCTACAGTGGCTTCGTTACCTTCATTAAGGTATGTGGGAAGGGAGGTCCTGATCACATTGGTCTTTGCCACTACCTCACTGGGCAGCCAGGCCTCCTTTAAGGCTCAGGCTCCCCTCCATGCAGGAGTGAAGGTAGGATGAGATATTTGCTAGAGGCTTTTCCAGGGAGTCCTGCTGGAGTTAGCCCCAGAATTCTGGAATGGACAATACAGGTCTGTGGGGCCTAGAAACCATGTGGAGCCATCCATGGGCACAGAACACTGACCCATATCCAAGGGGGCTGCCAGGGCCTCTCAGCCTATGGCTGTAGAACTGCAGCCCTCTCCTCCTCCCCAGACTTCCACACTGCCTGGTACTTCTACTGATGGCCTTACAGTAGGACAGGCACTTCACATTTGCTCCTGGAGGAGGGGATGGGCAGGTAGAGGTTCTGAGATTCACAGTGCCCTTGCCTGTTTTCTTTGGAGGGATCACCTCCCTCTGTAGGGATTAAGATGTAAATCCTCGGCCCACCCCTGCATTTGAGTCTGCTTGGGCAGGAGTGGGAATTAAAAACATGCCCTGGGCCCCATCCTAACCCAAATGTCCCTTCCTAGGAAAAAAATGAGTTTCAGCTGGCAAAGCTCATCCAGTGGGACTCCCACCCTCCACACCCTGCTCCCCACAGATCCCCATCTTCATCCCTTTGGCTGCCAGCCCCTTTATAACCCTTGGGTTCTTGTTGTAGGTAAAGCAACCTTTCCACAGGGAGATGGTCATGATGAGGAGATACCCTGCACCTGCAGAGAAATGAAGCTCAGCTTCTGTATCCCATCCTTGATGCCAGAAAGCAGAGAGGACCCAGCCTTGACTCTGTGCAGAGAAATGCTCCAGCCCCATCTCTTAATGCCCACCTCACCTCTGTCCACCATAGAGTCCAGCCTCCCCAGACCCTCCTCCAGGCTTGAGGGAGGATGGCAGATAGGACAGTGCTTACTTGGCAAGTAAAACCAGTAGCTCTTCCTGTCTTGGCCTTGATCCTGTGCTTCCCTGTGCTTCCATTAAGCCAGGTAACTTCTTGTCCCAGAGTCAGCTGTGTCCTAACTTCAGCCAACCTTTGTCCCACTGACATACTGTAAACATGCTTTAGCTCATTTCAGACATCTTCTGTTTCTTTGTTCCAGCAGTCAGGGTTGCCACATGTCAAAGAACATGAGAGCAAACAGAATGTTTGTGAGTTTTGTCATGGGGCTATCATACGAAGGCAAATTAAAAATTGAACTTTCTTCACAGAAATCTAGGGCACCTTTCTTTCCACATTAAACACACATATGCACCCTTACATACACATGCACACATGTGCATACACAGACAGACAGACACACGCAATGCATATTTATATACTTTTGAAACCCACTTGCATGTGAACATTTGCACACAAGACATGAACTCACACATGCATGCACACACACACAAGTGCTCCCATCATGAGTGGTATTAAAAATGGTGAGTAGAGGGAGAACTCCATACACAGAGAAACTTCTGTATGTATGGGCCTACCTCTTACTAGCTGGGTCCCCTGAGGAAAGACACTGATCTTTCCTGAGTCTCTGTTTCTTCCACCTAAATGGGAGTGATGAATGCACCTCTTTCATAAAGTGGGTGAGACTTAAGTGAACTAGTCCATGAAAGAGATTCAGAGAAGACCCTGGCATCAGTCAGCACTTTGTGATTATCAGCCTTCATGGTTACTATACAGAATTCATGGAAGCAGATGAGCACTTGCATTTGACCCCTGACCACTTGGACACAGTCCCTTCTCCCTCCACCAAGTGAGAAAACAATAATGGGGGGATGAGGTAGGAAAATACCTGTCATGATGTCCATGGCAGACATGTTTCCCCAACTACCTCCACAAATTGAGGTCATAAGCAGGACTAGTGAGAAAAGGCAGTCACTGAGTCAGGGGTTTGCCTCCTTTGACCAGCCCGCAGCATTTGACCCCAGCACTGTATTGCCTTTCCTCCCTTAGTTGACTCCCAGGATGCCACAAACGTTGATTTCCTTCTTCTTACTGGCTGTCCCTCCCAAGCTCTTCTCTGACTGGACTCACTCCCTTGCTCAGCTCACCAAACCTCACAGCTTCCAGAAGCATCTGTGCACAGTTTCATTCATCTCTGCCCATAAATGTGGACTTTTATTCAATGTGGTGGTGTTGGAAGTCAATTAGACTGCTCATACTCAATGCATCCAAAACTGAATATCTGAATAATTGGCCCCTAAGGATGCCTTCATCCTAATCCTCTGGAAACACATGACCTTAGGTGCCAAAAAGGACTTTGCAGATGTGATTAAATGAAGAATCTTGAGATGAACAATGATACTGAATTATCCACGTGGGTCCTAAATGCCATCACAAATGTCCTCATAAGAGGGAGGCAGAGGGGGATTTGACAGACAGAGAAGAAGGCCATGTGATGATGGAAGCAAGAGAGGCAGAGTCAGAGAGGATGCTATGCCTCTGGGTTTTGAAGATGAAGGAAAGAGTCAGAAGCTAAGGAATCTAAGAAATATTGCTCTAGAATGTGCAGAAATGCAAGGAAACTGATTTTCTCCAAAAGCCTCCACAAGAAAGAAAGCCCTGCTGACACCTTGACCTTGGCCCAATGAAACTGTACTTAGGCTTCTGGCCTGAAGAGCTTTAAGAGAATAAGCATGTGTTGTTTTAATCAAAAAAGTTTGTGACAATTTGTTATTACAGCCAAAAGAAACTCATACACTGTCTTTCCAAAAACTAGCTTCTCCTAGCTTCCCATCTCAGCTTATGGCATCCCCCAATTTTTTCAAAGGCTCAGTTCAAAAGTATGAGTTGTCCTAGATTCCATATCAGTCTATCAGAAAATTCGGTCAGCTCTGCCTTCAAATATATGCAGAGAACTTCCATTTCTTCACACTTCCAGCTTTACTGCCTCAGTTTGAGTTGTCATTGTGCCTCGATCCTACTGGCCCCCCTGCTCTTTCTTTGTCCTTGCAGCCTATATTCAGCAAATTATTGAGCATGGTCCTGTCTAGCATGAAGGCTTCCACAATTTTTTAGAAGCCAGATCTCTGCAGGGGCCCCTCCAGCCTCTACAATCCAGCCCCTGGCCACTCTCTGACCTCCTTCCTTCTGCATGCCCTCAAGCCCATTCTGCAGTAGCCTCTTGCCTTCCCTCAAGCACACAAGCACACACTTGGCATAGGGTCTGGCCTTGGCTGACTCCTTGCAGGTGACCTCTCCCCAAGATATTCACGTGACTCTCTTCCTCACCTCTTTCAACTCTGCTGGATGTCCATCCCTAATAACTTTTGTACAATTGCTGCCCCACTCCTAGCCCTTCTGTCCCCCACCCACCTGGAGTTTCTTCCTCACTGCCTTCTAGTATGCTATAGGATTCACTTATCTATTGTATTTGTTTATTACTGTCTGTATCCAATAATAAATGGACTTTGGGGTTGTTCCTGAGGACCTCTAGCACCTAAAGAAGACCACAGTTCACCGTAGTTGCTCAACCAGCATTTGTCAAATGCATGAATGACAGTGGTAGGTCCAGCACAGACCACTCTGCATTACAAGATCATATGATCAATTTGGCTTCTGGACACATTCACCTCAGCATGTCTCATATTTCTCAAACTTAATATTCCCTAACAAATATCCCTTCTGAAATCTATCTCTCCCCAGGTTCTGCCATCTCATTAATGGACCACCATCTGCTGAGTCATGTTTGATCCTACAGTCTTCACTACTGCCTCCTTGACCCCATTCTTCCCTCCACCCATGCCACTCCATCATGACCATCAATAGTGCAATCCAAGATACTGCCTCCACGTGAAGTGTCCTTCTGACCCATAGACTCCATTTTTCCCCACCTCCAATCCACAGCTTGTGTGGGATCTTTAAAACACACATTTGTCAGGCACTTCTCACTGAAATTCTTTGTTGGATTCCTGTGATGCTATGTGTCTACTTGGTGAGGTTATGCTGACCAATTGTTTGGTAAAACACTGGTCTATATTTTGCTATGAAAGTATTTTATAGATGTGATTAACTTCAATCAGTTGACTTTAAGTAAGGGAGATTACCCTTGATAGTGTGGAAGGGCCTCATCCAATAATTTGAAGGACTTAAGAGCAAACAACTGAGGTTTCCAGAGAGAGAATAAACTCTGCCTCAAGACTCCCTCATCTACTCCTCTGTTAATTTTCAGCTTGCTGACATTTTTTGTGAATTTTGGACTCATCTGCCCTACAGAATTCAGACTTGTAAACTCCCACAACTGTGTGAACTATTCCTTAAACTAAAGTTCCATAGATATGTATAGACAGATAATATAGATGTAGATGTTGACAGTTGATAAAGACAGAAATAGAAATAGATAGATACAGATATTCACTCACATCTTATTCATTGTGTTTCTCTGAAGAACCATGACTGACACAGTTCCCATCATATCTACAATGAAATAAAAACTCATTTATACCTCACAGTGCATAGCCTAGAGTCTGGATCTCTCCACACCACCTTGGCTCAGGCCCTCACTCATTGCTTCCCAGCCTCATGACTCAAAGTCTCCAATACTCTTACTCTCCTCTCCTCTGTGGGCCCCCTCTCCCAAGATCCAGCTTCTTCATCTCCTCTGGTCAAAGCATCCTACCACCCACCCATTCTTTCTGCCACAGCTCCTCTCTCACTTAATACATTCATAATTATTTATCAATTCTTCTCAGACCTGCCTGTTTCCACTTTAGACTCTAAGCCCCATGAGAGTAGAGACAGTGCACCCCTAGCCTTAAGAACAGCTGAATGAATCCTTGAATGAATGAATGTATGAATGAATATTCAGACTGGTTTGGTGAGTGGTCTCAGAGCTGCTTGGTCAAAGAAAAGAGCTCACTACTTGGGCCTTCTGACCTAAGCCATGTTCTCCAGTCTAGCACCAACCAGAGATGCCCTTGTAGTGTGATCACAGCTGTTAGGAAGCAGATTCTGACAAGCCTATTCAGACATTAATATGCATTCTTGAAGCCCATTCACCAGCTCCTGGTGGGCAAATGGGGGATGCTGGCACCCAAGCCTAAAAACAGTGGTTTCCCCTGAGGATGATGAATGGCTGCTTTGATACAAAGTGCTTAATATATCTGCTTTTTCTCTGTCAAGAAAATTTATTTACAAAATGCCACAAAACACACAGCATGCTATACATTATCATCAACAAACTTAGAATGCAGACCTTGTGAAGTGCCCAAACCCCAGCAAGTACAGTCAGACCATTTGCTTAAAACATCTACAAACCTAGCACCTCTTAGCCTTTTGGTGTTATTTTACACATTTTCATTTATTTCCTCAACAGAAAAATCCAGTGATCTGCTTTCCAATCTTACTTCCCTTTTTTATCTTAAATAAATGCCAGTCAACTTTTGCCTTAGTACAGAAATGTGTTTGCTGGAGGCATGTGACAGGCCAGATGGGGCCATTTCCATTCCTGTGACCCCATGTTTACTGCATTTCTGGGCACTGGAACCACAGGCCCTAATTCAACCGCTGTGACATGTGGGGCCTAGGGCCATTTGCTTGCACACATTGCAAACCGACCATGTCGCCACAGCATTGCCTGCCAGGATGTTATTGTTTCAGATGGCCCCTCAGGGCAGAAACATCTGTTTCCAGCTGTGGTAACAAACAGGATACATACCCTCCCACTCTTAATCAAGGGTCTGACAAGTTTCATCTGGCCTGTTGTAATTCACCACCCCACCACATGCATAGGATCAATCATCCCTCCTTTTATCCATAATTTGGAAGAAGGGTCTTAGTATGACTTGTATGACTCAGATCTGGGCAGATATCAGGTTATGCCTTCCCCAACATGAAAGACATCCCAGATTACATGTCAAATCCTTCTCCCATGTCCTGCACTGGGTCTGAATTCTTTAGATTTAACTTGGAAGGCATATTGGTAGGGACAGGACCTAAAATGAAAATTTGGAAAAATGAAAGAGAAAAGAAGATAAAATATAGAACCCATACTGTTATAAACAAAAAAAATGACTCTAGAATAAATCATGGGAAATATTTAGAATCTAGATTCTCTGTGGGGAATAAGTGCTTTCTTGGAAGGACATTAAGACTAGGACAATTAAACAATAGATAAATTTGCCTACAGAAAAAAGTTAAATATCTATATGGATAGAGATACCTAAGCAAAGTAAAACACTACAGGAGAGTGGACAAAGCATCGAAGATCAAAAAGAGCTGGGTTCAATGAACACTGGAAAAATTTGACCTTTAATAAGAAAGTTTCAGTGGAAAGGAAAGTTGTGGGAAAATCATTTCCAGTGAGTTGAAAACACGTATAGTCAATAAAATACTTTAAAATCGTTAAAAGTCATACATAATCAAAGAAAAGTTACTTCAAATAATTGGCCATTCATTCATGGGGTAAACATTTATGAAACACCTACTGTACAGCATGCAGGTATTCAGGTAGAGAAACTCACACACCTGTACTCATTTCTGACAGTTACAAATAAAATTAAAGACAAATATTCCATAAAGGACAACCAAGCCAAATGAAGGCATAGACATCAATTCCAGATGCTATTTTAGAGGGTGTTAAAGGTTATTTTCTTGAGGAGGTAGCATTTGACATCCAAGACCTGAATGGAGTAAGGGGAGCTAGCCCAAGGTGAGGGCAGGCACATTCCAGGCTTAAGGAGCAGAAAATGAAAAGGTCCTGGGGCAGAAATATACTTTGCAAGTTGAAGAAAGGGTGATTTGAACTGCATTCCCCCCAAAATATATGTTGAATTCTACTCCTCAGTACTACAGAATGTGACCTTATTTGGAAATAGGGTTATTACAATTAAATGATGTCACTCTGGGGAAAGCTGTCTTCTTAATCCAATGCTGCTTGTATTCTTACAAGAAAGGGAAAATTGGATAGAGTGAGACTGACAAAGAGGAAAATGCCATGTGATGACAAAAGCAAGAATTGAGCACAGGGTCTACTGACAAGCCACTAGAAATTGGAAGAGGAAAGAAAGAATACCCCCCTACAGATTTCAGTCTTCTGATTGTTGTTTTAAGCCATTCAGTTTATTGTACATCATTATGGCAGCAATAGGAAACTAACATGAGTGGCAAGAAAACTGGAGCTGGGGGCCATAGGAATGAGTGACAGAATGGAAATGAGGAGTTAGAAAGACAGGACAGGGGCCAGAAAGTGGGGCTAGACTCTGAATGCCACAAGAACGTGAACTGTGCTGGAACAAGAGTGGAGGCAGTTCAGCTTTCTAGGTCCATGGCAAAATTTCATATGTGTGAGGAGACTGATACCCTAGTATGGAACAATGGAGAGAAGTGTTCAGTTTGCAGGTGCCCATTAAAGTTAGAAATGATGTGTTTACTGATGGGTGGATGTCTGCAATGACAGAATAGCACCATTGATGACCTCCGTGTGATAAGCCTGAGTAACAGCATGAAGAGAGGCTCCATTTGGTGAGATGAGGAGCACAGGGTAAGGAGCAAATAGAGAAATCAAGAAGTGTATTGTTGACATAGTATGTCTGAGATGCCCATGAGGTATCAAGAAGTGATACTGATGAAACAGTTGGATGTATGAACATAGTTTTCAAGTAAAAGTCAGAAATGGAGATTCAAATCTGGGAACTATCAACGTATAGAAGATGTTAATTTCTATGGTACTGATTGAGATTGCCAAGAAGTGAGTGTGAAAAGAAAAAAGATGTCCTATGTGCAAGGCAGGAGATGCCAACACTTAGAGGTGTCAGAGACAAGAAAAGAAAATGTCCAAGCTGTGCCAGTATTTCTGATAGGCCTTGTCAAATGAGGAAGAATATTGAGTGCTAGACCTTGCAAAGTGGAAGCCATTGTATCTTCAAGAGGGTCTCATTGGAAATGTGGAGCCAAGAGCGGATTATAGTGAGCTCAAGAAGGAACAAAGCCCAAACAGAAGAAAACATCAGCAAGGCATAAGAGGCATGTAAGTGGAGTTCACAAGCATGGTCTATCAGACTGGTATAGCATTCCATATGCCAAAACCAAGAAATATGTATTCTCATCCAAACCTATAGTGTGTTTGTAAAAGTCAACCATTTACTGGACCATAGAACAAAACTCAACATATTTCAAAATATCTGTCACACTTATTAAGTTCTCTTACCACATCGAAAGGAAGATAGACATCTACATTAAAGAGATACATTAAACTCTTATATAGACTTTTCACGAGACAAGTTAGAAGAGAAAGTCATTGTCTTAATGGTTTGAAAAGGAGAAAACACTGAAAAATAATGACAAGTCCAGATTAAAAAGTTAGATAGAGATAAAAATAAACACAAAGAAAGAATGAAGGTGATATTAACTGTGCTGGTTTGAAAGGAAGTATGCCCCCTAAGAAAAGCCATGTTTTCTGGGGACATAAATGAAATCAGAATGATTTGATCAGTGACTGGAAAAATATCTGCAAGCCCCCTTCAGGGAATGGTGAGAACGGAGAGAAATTCAACTTCCCCAAGTTGAATTCTTGATATTCTCACAAGCAGTGTGGACAACCAAAGCTATAGGCTGAGCTCCCAGTCTTGGGGTTTGTTCGTATGAAACTTAACCCCACAAAGGATAGGTCAAGTCTACTTAAAATTTAGGCCTAAGAGTCACCCCCAGGAGGGCCTCTTTTGTTTCTCAGATGTGGCCTCTCTCTCCAGCCAACATGACGAGCAGTCTCACCACCCTCCCCCCTCTGCGTGGGACATGACTCCCAGGGATGTGTACCTTCCTGGCAACGTGGGACAGAGATCCTGGAATGAGCTGAGATTCAGCATCAAGGGATGGAAAAAAAACCCTAGAATGAGCTGAGAATTAACATCAAGGGATTGAGAGAACCTTCTCAACCAAACGGGGAAGAGTGAAATGAGACTGTCAATGGCTGAGAGATTCCAAACAGAGTCGAGAGGTTATCCTGGAGGTTATTCTTATGCATTAAGTAGATATCACCTTGTTGCTCAAGATGTAGCAGAGAGGCTGGAGGGAAATGCCTGAAAATGTAGAGCTGTGTTCCAGTAGCCATGTTTCTTGATGATGATTGAACAATGATATAGCTTTCACAATGAGACTCTGTGAAT